>JACXGK010004381.1:14337-38722 GCA_016801125.1 Novumbra hubbsi | reverse complement strand
TGGTGCATTAGCGAGGGTTGTATTGTATGTGGTGCATTAGCGAGGGTTGTATTGTATGTGGTGCATTAGCGAGGGTTGTATTGTATGTGGTGCATTAGCGAGGGTTGTATTGTATGTGGTGCATTAGCGAGGGTTGTATTGTATGTGGTGCATTAGCGAGGGTTGTATTGTATGTGGTGCATTAGCGAGGGTTGTATTGAATGTGGGTGCGTGAGCCACTTGAACGTCAAAAGATGCCCAATTTGCAAAGGCACCCCGGCAAACCACTGCCAGGGCAATAGCCAATTAAACGGATTTGGAGAATGAAAAACACTATTCACTATAAAGTCAATATCAAAGCCGGAGCAATTTCTTTGAAATGTGTTGCCTACCTTGTCTTAGTTATCTAGGTAGAACCTACCGGAAAGCATTTCATTTCAATATGACGCCAACCATGTCGCAGGGGGAATGGGACATCTGTCGTCTGTGTCCATACCTGATGTCATAGCCGTACATGTCCATTTCAGGACGTCCATGGATGATCCAGTGGGCCAGCTCACGGCCACAGCCGCCTCCCAGCATCATACCTGCAACACACCAGCACGGCACAATGGCACGACACACCGCCACGACACACCGGCACGACACACCGCCACGACACACCGCCACGACACACCGCCACGACACACCGCCACGACACACCGCCACGACACACCGCCACGACACACCGCCACGACACACCGCCACGACACACCGATGCATACGCCTTCATCCTCACACAAGTATAATTCCCACACACAGCTTCATCCCCGCCTTACACACACAAAGACTTAAAGACAGCTAGATGGAGAATAATAATAATAATTTATTGAAGTTCTATAGCCCTTTTCACAGAATCGCAAAGTGCTTCAAGAGCAAAAAACAAGCAATATAAACAATATATAATGACAGGTCAACCAATAGAGGCCAAGTCACTGCATCCTCCGAAGATGAGAGATATGCTCATATCTCTTTCACAAGGTTCCGAAGACAGAGACACACAGACACACACACACCTCCGAGAAAAGGGAATGTTCTGTACATCACTTGTGTAAAATATAGGACATCTCTCGAACTAAAGCCATATCACATACATCACAGAAATGTCACATCACGGCCTGGTGACAGGAGAAGATCACTCACAGCAGACAGGATATGACCACAGAGGGAAGATGAAGAGACAAAAAAAGAGAAGCCGAGGAAAAGCGTTCGGGAGAACCACAGACCTTGGGGAAGAGAAGATGGACGCAGTCCAAAACTCTGATCAGAAACAGTGCAATTAAATCGGCAACAAGTTGTAAATTAGATAAAGCCAACAATGTGGTAACAACATTTTTTACTGAAATAGCATGTGCATAAGTATTTGGACCTTTTATTGACTTTGTAAAAATGCCTCTGGCAGTAATAACAGATCAGATTATTTGGGGTAAGACACTACCAGTTTAGCACACCTGGATTTGGGCAATTTCTTTCTTTTTAATGTCGGTCAGATTGGATTGGGAACATGGTGAACTACAATCTCCAGGTCTCCCCACTGGTGTTACATTGGGTTCAAGTCTGGGTTTTGGCCGGCCCAAGACATTCACAGACGTGTCCTAAAGTCACACCACCAATGTTTTGACAGTCTGCTTAGAGTTATTTTTGTGAGGAAATATTAATCTTTTGTATGCTCTGGATCCGGATTTTTTGTAGGATTACACTGTATTTTTTCATTGAAACCTTCCCCAATCCTGACAAGTCTCTCAGTCCCAATGCTAAAAAGCATCCCCATAGCATGATAGTCCCACTACCATGCTTCAACTTAGGGACAGTATTATCCAGGGGATAAGTGATACTTTGTTTTCACCAGACATAACATTTGACATTAATGCCTACTGGTTAAATTTTTGTCTCATACTTTTCCTCCTTTTTACCTATTTTTACACAGGGGTTTTCTTCTAATTTGAAACTGGACTAAATTGTACCAAATAAATAAATACACAAATGTTTGTGTTTTTGAGATATGAGGTATTGTGATTAGACAGAAAATGTGTATTTTAGTTAAAAATATGTATAGAAAGCTAAGGGATCGGAATATTTTCAAGAGAAAGTGCATTGGGTAAGAACTCCATAAAAGAAGCATATGCCACTACATCAAATACAGAAAATAGACACATTTTGCTGGGGGAACAGAGGAGATTAACGTTCCACCAGAAAATTGTTCCCTCATGTATTTCCATTGTTTCGGTAAAATTCCAGTGATCTTTTTATGGCAACTATATCGAGAAGGGAAATAGAGAGAGAGCAAAAATAAATAGAAGGAAAAAATGAAAGTGGGAGAGTGCTTACATTTTAAAATGGCCAAAAAAGTGGTGCCAGCCTGAGAGCTGTGTGTGCATGGTGTGTGTATGGTGTGTATGGTGTGTGCATGGTGTGTGCATGGTGTGTGCATGGTGTGTGCATGGTGTGTGCATGGTGTGTGCATGGTGTGTGCATGGTGTGTGCATGGTGTGTGTATGGTGTGTATGGTGTGTGCATGGTGTGTGCATGGTGTGTGTATGGTGTGTATGGTGTGTGCATGGTGTGTGCATGGTGTGTGCATGGTGTGTGCATGGTGTGTGCATGGTGTGTGCATGGTGTGTGCATGGTGTGTGCATGGTGTGTGCATGGTGTGTGCATGGTGTGTGCATGGTGTGTGTATGATGTGTGCATGCAATGACAGCAACTCTGTGGTATAGCTGGCCTGGCTAGCGGTCTATCTGAAGGACGTTTTGCTTGTTAGCAGAGAGATGAGACAGATGAAACCGACACTCAGAGACACTAATTAAAATGGGCACAGCAACACTGCCTGGCTAATGAACTACAAGGGTGTCACGTCATCACCCAGCCTGCAACGTCTCACTGAAAACCTCATTTGCCCCCCCTCTGACAGATCTGGGACCACCTCCAGACTCAAACAGGACCGGAAGAGGTGGGGGTTGGGGGTTGGGGGTAGAGGACGCTGGACATCGGCAAACATCCTCATAACTTAGTAGCTAACATGAAACAAAAGTTAAATATTTTTCGCTGCCTGTGTCATGCAATTATGGCTCATTACAACAAATCCACAGCAAGCATGGAAGACTCAAAGATCAAGGTGTCTCCCCCCGAATACACATAATGACTCTGATTGAACATAAGCACCAGTCTACCAGGATTTGTTGCTAGACTTCTCAAAGACAAGGTAGCCCAGTCCAACCCTGTCCATCATAGTATGAGTGGAGCGAGGAGCAGAGTTAGCATAACTTGGCTTGAGTGCAGAGTGGGTTTTCAAAATGTTAGAACAATGGCCACCTGTAACACTCATCACACAGTATCCTGTTTCCTTTATCACCCATCTTTCGATTTGTAACCATTCTTTAAAAGCCAATGTAGGCCACATAATCAAAGGCAGATGTGCTATTTGTTAAATGAGGCTTTAAACAAAACCGACATGGAGCTGCAGTTTCTTCCCTGTGAACATGGAGCAGGGAATTGGACGCCGACCGCCCAAAGTGGTGCTCAAGGAGAGCTCCCGCGAGCCACGGCAGGACAACGTCTACTCACATACGCTTCCGTCCATTCTGGGCAATGCGGAGTATCATACACTGGACCCCAGGGCATCGGTCATACCAGTCATAAAGAGATGTTTGGTACCAGGAGGAACTCTGTTGTTGTGGTATGCCCACACATACTCAGGGACATATTTCTGGAGTAATAACTACTCCACTACATACATATTGTAAGTAATTGCAGGTCACACAACAGGGAAAGCAGCAATCACTAGGCAAGTTACTTTAGGACTGGAATGGTATGTGCCAGATCTCCGTGCTGGTCGGTGCTTACAAAAGTTGTATTTCTGTCAGAGAGTGTTTGATTGTCCTGCCTCTGAAATGTCTTTCATTCCCCGGGACTGCTGATGTGGTTGCTGACAAATAACATCAAACACCATGGGAACAAAGGAGCTGGACTAAAGGCAAAACCTGCAGCTTTGTTGTTTATAGTCATTTGTGGACGACTTGGCCGGACCCAGGGTGATAGCGTGGTAAACAGTGTCTGAGTCATCCTGGCCCCCACCACCTGCCTCTGTAGAACAGGGTGAGAGGAAGGAAAGGGGGGGACTGTACTCCTTTGAATCACTGGACTGTCTGTGAATGTCAGATACGAGGGAATGGAGGCACATCAGAGAGAAAGAGAGTGTGAGAAAGAGAGGGAAAAAGACATAAAAAGAGAGAGAAAGGGCGAGCAAGAGCCTGAAATGGAAAGAGTTACCATAGTGATGCTTAGGAGGGTTGCAGGTGGGGAAGAGGAGGGGATGAGCTAGGGAGTCTGTGTCGAGCCAGGATGTCACCCCAGCACGTGGGGGAATACCTGGGGTGTCACCCTCCTATTCTCTCCGGTATTCCAGTCTTGTTAGCTACAGCGACTTCAGACAGTCAGACGAGCCTAACAGACATCTAGACACAAGCTCCACCTACCTCCCCTCCAATTCTCCCCGCCCACCACTGAGGCAGGCCCAGCCCCCTGGGACGACAGAGGTGGACGAGTGAAGTGATGAGAGGAGGTGCGGCCGGGAAGAAAGGCACTGGCCCTGCTACCACATATTGATGCGCTCCTCCAAGCCAGTCCAGCTACTGAACAGTGACAAAACAAACTGCAATATTGTCAGTGTATTGCCTACTAAACTATTGTGTAAAACAAATTCTAAAAGGTTAAAAGGTTCCGATGCGTCTTTCAGACCATTTTTTTTTTTACAGGTGTAAGCATTTTCATAATATTAGAATACTAGGGGACATGTTCCTTCTGGTTCCGATCCTGGTTGAGAAAGACTACGAGTCACTTTGGCTGTGGACTAATTGACATCTGAATTCTGACTCATCCATCAAAAGAAAAACATAGTATTTAAAAAGGGAGCCGAAAGGTCTTTCTCTCATCCGCTGGTTAGGTTGTCGTGTTAAATCATCTACAAAGGCTTGTGAATGGCACAACGGCTGGCCGGGACGGGGAGAGACCGGATCACTTCACGCCTGATTGTCTACCATTCTACCTCATTTGCTTGTGGTCTCGTTATTACCCAACCGGCTTGCCCTCAGGGCACGGTGGGCAGAGGTCAGCCAGGGGCCCGGCCATTGACGGATCAGACAGACAGCCCCCAACCAGTGGCTCCAGGTGGGGGGGGACAGAATAAGGGGTACAGGATTGACCCGCCGTGGCGGAAGTGGGCACAGGAACCAGAACCACCACGCACCACCGTTCTAGGTTCAGCCTCTAGATTCACTGGGTCGTTCACGACACGCTCTGAACCCTCCCTCTCTTTAGCAGTGGGAGGTAGCAGGGCTGTTTTGATTGGCTGACTACCTCTGGATGTCATTAATCATTCCAGGCTTTAGTGGACAGAACATATTTTATTGTTAAAAGAATGCATGAGTTGTTGGGCTGGAGTATACATAAAGACCGAATGCTAACCACGATGACGCAACCTGTTGGTGATCACTGTAATGTTGTCCTCCTTCCTGGGACATGATGGTCTCAGGGGATTAACAGCTGAGCCCTCAATGTTGGGGGGGGGGGGTCACTAACTCCACTGACAGTTTTTAGACAATACAGCATGAGCCGCATAAACCTTTCCACGACCGTAGAGCGCTACGGGTTGATAGTCATTCAAGCCAGACACCTCTATGTTTGTGACAATATAGGATGATTTAAAATGAGCAGGAGCCATGCTTTCCCCTGTTGTTAAGGGTCTGTGAAAACAGGAGTGTCAGCAAGTGTGGCCGGAGAGACCCTGTCCAGAGTGTGACTCTGAGTAACTCCCATGGTCCCCCAGATTACTTGTGTGTGTCTGTGTCTCTACATCTCTTGACTTGGAAGCTTGAGGAGACAGTTCTATTATTCATCCCAGGTTGTTTGGTACAGAACTTAGTGCCATCCACTGGGGGGGAGAGTGTGTGTTACATTGTCTGTGCGTACGCAATACGTGTGCAAGTGCAAATGCACATGTTTAGGGTCCTTGTAGGTAAATGTTGGTGACATTTAAGTGTAGAAGTTGTGTGGTGGCAATTATGAAGTGGTCACACCCCCACGACCGACGCCCAAACTCCCCCGACCAACGCCCCCACTCCCCCGACCGACGCCCCCACGACCGACGCCCTCACTCCCCCAACAGACAACCACACTCCCCCGACAGACAACCTCACTCCCCCGACAGACAACCTCACTCCCCCGACAGACAACATCACTCCCCCGACAGACAACATCACTCCCCCGACAAACAACATCACTCCCCCGACCGACAACCCGGTGAACTGCAGCAGGCATGCATGTGTTAGGTTAACTCACCGGCACTGTTGAATCCACAGCCCAGAAAGAATCCCCTGACCTCTGGAGCCTCACCCATTAGTGGCTTGTGGTCCGCTGTGAAGGATTCTGGGGGAGGGGGATAAACACTGCTTTAATAAGGACCAGTCAAACATCCTGAAAAATTCCAACAGGCTGTGTAGAGATTTGCCTGTCCAATCAGTGCCACCGAACATGGTCTCCGGTCCAATCATTTACGCTGGAGATATTTATAATCTAATTGCATGTGGTTGAGTCAACGCTATGCTCTGCTATGACCTTGGTATTTCCACATGGAGAGAGAAGATAGATAGACAACGTTATAAGCGATAGAGACTGACGAGACAGCCATAGGTGATAAAAGAAGATGCCGAAGATATTAAAAAGGAGAAACTATGAATATCTACAATTTTCAATAACACTTTGTAGGGTTAATGCACAAGCTAATAAGCTGTCTTTTTAAAGGTGAACTTTAAAACCCGCTATTGACATTTAAAACATAAAAAGTATATTGTAGGCATCACAATCCAGAGGGCTTCCGCAAGATTATTTTTTGCTGTAAAAGGAACATTTGTTTCTTCAAGAACATAATAATTATTTGACAAATACATAACAAACAACTTTAGTGGGGGGAGAGCCACTTAACCCTCTGATGCTGCAGCCCTGAGCGAGAGATTTGTGGGCAGAGACGGTCAAACAATTAAGTAGAGAGATTTATGAATTATGACAACTTGTAGATATTCATCGTTATCATTATTCCCCTACGCCAAATGTTTAGAATTTTAGAAACCAGGCAATAACTGTAGGCTTGATGCCGTTGGTTAAGGTTTGTCCACAGGTTTGAGGACAGATAATAATTTCTCTTATTGATGCGGGTAAAGACACAGAGAGAACAGCTTTTCCATTTCACAACAGAAGCTGGTCTGGCTTCAGGTGAATGGAATTTCAATAGTAATTTGTAAATTTCAGGATTTCTGTTAAATTACACATATTCTTGTATTACAATGCAGAAATATGGCCCCTTAGGAAAGTGCATGTATCCATGTGGCCTGAATTGGTTCTGCAGCCTGGGCCATGTGCTGCTGCAGTATGGATGTTGGTTCTGCAGCCTGGGCCATGTGCTGCTGCAGTATGGATGTTGGTTCTGCAGCCTGGGCCATGTGCTGCTGCAGTATGGATGTTGGTTCTGCAGCCTGGGCCATGTGCTGCTGCAGTATGGATGTTGGTTCTGCAGCCTGGGCCATGTGCTGCTGCAGTAGGGATGTTGGTTCTGCAGCCTGGGCCATGTGCTGCTGCAGTATGGATGTTGGTTCTGCAGCCTGGGCCATGTGCTGCTGCAGTATGGATGTTGGTTCTGCAGCCTGGGCCATGTGCTGCTGCAGTATGGATGTCCAGCAGAACTCTCCAGTTTCCTCCCTCACAGAGGTCTGCAGTGCCCAGCCTCACCAAACTGAACTCAGAAATTGAATGTCCAATGTATGCAGAACATCAGAATTAGTTGTAGGTAATAATTATCAAAATACAGACAATATACACATTTTCAAACAATTAAATGCTCAAAGCTTTTTTAACAAAGCACTCGGCTAGAGAGATTAGCATTGAGAAGAGCACACTAAGCCAGCTGGTCTTGAGGTTCTGTTCTCAACCCCAAACAGACTCTACGGAGCCCCAGGACAGCAGCAAACTGGACCATATGAGACAGAAAATAGATCTGAAACACTGAAATGACAAGAGAGAAAACCTAAGACAATAATGTGGTGGCAGATGGGAGACCTCTGCCATTATTCCACATGAGGGGGAATTACATGAGCATCGGAGAACCGCAGTGGGCTCCTTGTCTTTTTACTTTACCTTACCACATTTTCTACCCTACCAGTTTTCTGCTGTTCAACTAGTAATAATGGCCTTACCTCATTGCAAAAACTTGCAAGTAGTTTTGGAGTGTTGAAGATTGAAACGTGTCCTCAAATGCAACAATTCGCCAAGTCTTTTTACACTGCTCACTCAACCAGAAAGTATTCACCATCTGTGCTGCAAGGAGAGTGAATTTCTTGGCCAGCAGCCACAGTTGAGCTTGTAGGGGCCTCATCAACCACCAGGTGTCGCATCAGAGTCAGCCCCAATCGTCCCTTCCTGATATTTTTGTAGTATAGAAGCTTCCCCCGTAACAGAGCGGTGTAACCAGAGGAACCGGATAACAACCAGAGGAACCGGATAACAACCAGAAGAACCGGATAACAACCAGATGCCCTGAGAGGGTGTGGAGGACGAGGGTGTGGGGAACGTGAACATGCTTACATCATGACAGGGTGACAGGACATAGCGATGAGGATGCGTTTAGCTGTAGTACATTGAACCCAAACGCAGAAAGACCAGAGGCCATTATCTGAATGATGACAGCCAGACAGGCAGGCACACTATGAGGAAAACGATCATCCCAGCTAAACTAAACAGTAGCTACTACAACCATGGGGTTTGGAGCCTCACAGATGTGGTCTAGTTATAATGTCAAATCAGAGGCCAAATCCCAAATGTCACATTTTTGTCATTAGAGCTACCCTGTTTGAAACGGGAAAAACAAGAATGCTGGCAGTCTCTCTTCTACAGAGCAACAAAATGTGGTAGAGCCAAGAACAAAGGTGGTAGAGCCCATAGAAACAGGTAATTTCACACGAATTATATTCATGAAAAGTTCACCCAATTTAACAAATCACAAAAATGCTTACTTTGAAATCATTAACCATATAAAAACAAGTGTGAATAATTAGAAAAAACATTAGAGAGCAACTCGAAAGGGTCCATCCTTCCTAGAAGATCAGAAACTAGAAACATTTTTGATTGCTATGAATCGTGGAAGGGTAACAAAACATATCCAAGCTATTCAAAGTACATGGTTCCAGTTCCTTACAGATCATGGACATTTTAGACCACTGGCAATCTACACTGCTCAAACAGATTAAGGGAACTCTTAAATCACACATTGGGTCAAAATATTGATGAATAATATTTGATGAGCAAAATATATCAAAAATCAAAATCTAGGGGTTATACTGTGATGATTATGTGTCATGGCAATTTTACTATGTCTAGAATTATAATTTAGGCTGGTAAGAATAACAAAGGTATGGCACAATTATCAGTTTATTAAAGATTCACTTGCAAGGAGAGCCTAGTTCCCTGTCAGCCAGAGTGACAGGAAAGCATCTCTGCCCTCACACCGTAAAATCATCGGTACTTATACAGTCCAGGAGTGTGTCAAGACAATTGTCAACAGTTCTTTATAAACAACATATGTTCACTTGGTTAAATATTATCTATTAGTTTATACTGAAAGGACGTCTGTTCCCCCAGCTTCCCCTCGGAGGACAAGTGAGTTTATCAGAGGGGTAACAAAAGGGACATCAAAGTGGTCACAAGAAAAGAACAGACGTCAATGTCATGGTTGACCATTTCAAACACAAGAAGGTCGTTACCTGGAAACCTCCCACACAAAGGAACAGCACACATTGCTCTTACTTGTGCAAACACACCTTCACGTAACCTCACTGTGTAACATGGCTCATACCGTGTATCCTCTATTATTACATCACGTCAGCTAAATTACTCTCACAGTTCCCTTAACATTTTTGAGCCATCCTACCAAATTCAACCCAAGAACTGAACTTACAATAGGACAGAGATCCAAGTCAAGCAAAGCAAAAATGGTTTGGTTCAAAAAGAACAAATGGAAGGGTTATAGAATGGGTAGACAAAGCCCAGATCTCAATACTATCAAGATGCTGTGACAGCAGTTGAAGCAAAAAAATCCTCCCAGTCCAAGACTGCAAGAAACTGCTACATTAAGTAATTTCAGCCAAAGCGGAAAAAACCAACACTTGAAACTAGGGCTGTGCTTGTTTTTTTCATGCACTATTAAAATAAATGTTAGTAGATTATTATTATTATACATAAACGATTGTAACCTTTCAGTGTCACTTAAGTAAATGGCATTTCATTTATCTGTTGATATTGTTGAAGTAACAATAACATATTCATTTGTCCAAATATTTGGGGAAAACAAGACACCTTTCTAGGACGTGTACTTATATTGTCACATGACTATGTCCTGTTGCAGGAAATGACTCACAGCCACAAATAACCCTAGGGACAGGCAGCTTCCCTTTTCAAAGTTGTCATGTGAACTGGATAAACAAGGTTTGGACCGCTCAGAGGCAACAACAAAAATCCAAGAGAGAAAAAGGAGAAAGGAGAGACTAGCAGGCCTCAGCACTGGAAGACTGTAGCAGCTGATAACAATAAAGGAAAAGGAGAGACTAGCAGGCCTCAGCACTGGAAGACTGTAGCAGCTGATAACAATAAAGGAAAAGGAGAGACTAGCAGGCCTCAGCACTGGAAGACTGTAGCAGCTGATAACAATAAAGGAAAAGGAGAGACTAGCAGGCCTCAGCACTGGAAGACTGTAGCAGCTGATAACAGTCCCTTCACCCAACCGTTCTTAAATTCACAAACATGTTCTCCAACACACTGAAGAATCAACAATCAGACGCATAACTGATTCACCGGTACGGAAAACAAAAGCCCAAGCAGATCACAGTGCTATCTGACCCTAAATCAACCATACGACACGTATGACAAATAATTAAGAGAATCCTTGGCATTAAAAATGGCAGAAATAGGACATCTGGTCAATCTCTGCATCACAAGAAGATTTCCCCGAATTTAAGACCTTTACTTTGAGGTTCACGATACATCTGTGAGAATAGGCGGACCATACTTATTGGGAGGACACTATATTGATACCTGCCACAACAGATTTGTCATATGCAAAACATTTTGTCTCACTGTCTTTATTATTACAGCAGAAATCCAGCTGACTATCTTGACTACAAGAAACAAAGGTCTACAGAGTTTTACTATCGTATACTAAATAACTTCATAAAAGGAACTTATCGCACAACCAAGTACGAGAAACAAAGCAACCAACAGAACATATTCCGCACTGGTGATGCTTACAAATGTTAGAATATATTAATTCATAAATTACAGGATTACTAAATTATAACTTTGTAAGTGTGCTAGAATAATTTCATATACTGAATTAGTTTAAAAATAAATTACAGACCACTTATTACTTTTACTTCTATTTTGTTAAAATCTCCCAGTGAATTTTCTTTTGATCCCCTGCTGATTTTGTATATTTGCTCACTGATAAAGAAATTCTCAGTCTATAATTTTAATGGTAGGTCTATTTGAACAGTGAGAGACAGAATAACAACAACAAAATCCAGAAAAATGCATTTCAAATAAGTTATACATTGATTTGCATTTTACTCAGTGAAATAAGTATTTCAAGGGGTTACCTTCGGTACCCACACTTCATGAAATGCTAGTTGGCCATTAAGAAGTTGTATGACTTTGGGGTTAGGTTAAGAAGTTGTATGACTTTGGGGTTAGGTTAAGAAGTTGTATGACTTTGGGGTTAGGTTAAGAAGTTGTATGACTTTGGGGTTAGGTTAAGAAGTTGTATGACTTTGGGGTTAAGTTAAGAAGTTGTATGACTTTGGGATTAGGTTAAGAAGTTGTATGCAAGTTTCAGACTTTGGGGTTAGGTTAGAGTGATGTTGGATTTTTCAGTGGGAATCAATTTTATACCCAAAAAGAAGGTATTCTCTATGTGCCTACCTGGTCCACAGACAGTGGATTTGATGCCAGTCTGCTCCAGAGCAGGGACTCTGTTGATGGCCCCCTCTATATGCTGTACGAAAACATCCCAGTCTAGGTCAAACAGGCTAAATGCAAAAGCATCAGACACCTGGAATGAAGACAACCAAACAGATTAGAGACCTGGAATAGAAAGACAACAACCAAACTGATCAGAGACCTGGAATAGAAAGACAACAACCAAACAGATCAGAGACCTGGAATAGAAAGACAACAACCAAACAGATCAAAAACCTGGAATAGAAAGACAACAACCAAACAGATCAAAGACCTGCAACAGAAAGACAACAACCAAATGGATCAGAGACCTGGAATAGAAAGACAACAACCAAACAGATTAGAGACCTGGAATACAAAAGAAACTAAAGGCATCAGACCACTAAAATACAGAGACAGATAAACTAACTGTAAAATGTGTTGCTCAAATATCCTGTCCCATAAAAAAAGATATTAAAGTAAAACAACTTTTGTTCACGAGTAAT
Organism: Novumbra hubbsi; assembly: GCA_016801125.1. NCBI lineage: Eukaryota > Metazoa > Chordata > Actinopteri > Esociformes > Umbridae > Novumbra > Novumbra hubbsi. The sequence continues at coordinate 26,168 of JACXGK010004381.1, read as the reverse complement.
TCATTAATTTACCATATTCCAATCCACTACTATTTATGGTGACTCCGGAACAACTATGCTAACATGGACCAACACACTGAACAAAGCAGAGCCCAACAGTTATTAGACCCCCTTGGTGAAAATGAGGAACAGCAATGAAGTGTCTTTTATCAGTCCCAACAAATCACTTGAAATATGACAAACAAAACACAAAGGAGGAACAAAAATATATTCGCAACAAAGTTGATTGCCTCCTGTCAATCTTTATTTTCTGTTATTACTACTGTTTTTATGGAAGGTGTTTATATGTGTAACAAAAAAACGACCATTCTTTTCATGATTATTCTTTATTTTGTTGACTTACTGAAATTGGTTTAAGCGAGCATTGTTTTTTATGTAGACTGTTATCATGTACATTTCTAATCAATAAAATCAACAGAATTTAAACACAATGATAGATAAACAAAAACAGAAAAAAAGAAACCAAAAGACAAACAGAAAGACACGAAGAGAAACAGAAACACACAGAGAGGGTGTGTCCTTCTCTATCTTCTCCTTATGCAGTGTGTATTATACAACAATCACCTGACACACCAGAGAATAGAGCCTGGGAGAAATGCAGTGTGAGTTATACAACAATCACCTGACACCACAGAGAATAGAGCCTGGGAGAATAGAGCCTGGGAGATCAGTAAAATGAGCGAAGGAGACTACTAATTACTGCCCCTCATATACAACAAACACAAGTGGGCACAAGCAAGCACACACAAAACAGGAAAAACCCCAAATACATACTAGCAGGCACACAAAAACAGGAAAAACCCCAAATACAGGCCAGTAGGAACACACAAAACAGGAAAAACCCCAAATACATGCCAGCAAGAACACACAAAACAGAAACAAGGAAGCACATATCAGATTCCAAACATGCACAGTTTTCAAATGCATTACCTTGTCCCAGAAGACTGGGTTTGGTTCGTAACCACCCACGGAGAGGGCATCACCTTGAAGACGGAGGTAGACCGATGCATCATGGTCCCTCACATTGGGCATGTTCTAGAAGGGGATACGTTTTGGTTTTTAACCCAACCCACCGCAATCACTTAATAACCTCAATTAAACAGAATATTTGTATTCCCTAGAGAGGGAATATAAGAACACAAATGGTTCGTTAAATACCCAGAGCCTTGGGGGTATCAGGGGGAAGCCCCCCTCCCCCGTAAAGGTCCTCAGCAGATAAAAGAAAAGAATGATGCTTTATGCTTTTCTCCTTCTGTAGGCACCTGGATTGTTCCGGAGCTCCTCAAACATCAGTCTACTTCCGTTCTACCTACGGTGACACCAGTCAACAGACATAGTGCACAACAGCACACCGTGATTCGAACCCGCCGAACACAAAGAGGGGAGAGCTTCCTGCACGCTGAAGGTGGTGGTCCTGTCAAGTGCCTTGCCCAAGCCCGTGTCGCCTTCTCCCAGTGCAACATTCACTAACTAAAGTAGTGAAACTAAGCAGTAGGGAAAACACATGAACACAATAAGGTGTGCTGTGTGTGAAATGTGTTCCGTTGGTGTAACAGCATTCTCTCAGTACGCGAGGAGGGCACAGACCACACCATAAGTCCTCTGTGACCAGCGGTGAACAATCCCAGTATTGCATTTGACTGAGAGTTGTGATTCACAGTTAAGTTTGAGTCACCTCGTTCCCTCCTACAGTGTGACACAATCCTTTTTTGTCTGGTTTATACAGCCATGGAACGAAACATTGCATCAAGTTTCCGATATAAACAATTTTAACAACCACACTAGGAAATAATGTCAATCTGAACGGCTTCCCCAAACAAAAGGACAACGAGTGACGTATATAAATATCAGAAGTCACTACTTTGGCGCACATTTTTTCAGTTGCCTCTGCTACGGAGTAGATCCCGCATAAAAAAAGGAAGTGCTATTGACATGTACAAAGAGGCTGGATCCTTACAAAAAAATAGGAAAAAGCTTCGACACTGACCTGAACACCAATCGTCCTTTACAGATCCGATTAGAGAGTGGACACTCACGAGTAAGTAACAATTCTAGACATCCATATTAACCAATAAGAACCTCAACAAGGGCTTTGTTAAAAAGTACAATCACTAACCTAGACTTTTTTAACTTTATCTTTGTTATTGACAGCAGTAGAGAGTCAAAGAAAAGTGTTGATTTCTATTTTCTTGGGAGTTGCTGAGCATAAAAATGGCCATGGCAGCACAAGCCAACACAGAGTCCCTCCCGATTCCAAGAGGAGAAGACAAAGGCGGCTTTCTGCGACGCAACCAGGAGTCCCTATACCATGACACCAAACAAAATGGGGATCGGTGCAACCACATTTTCTATACTGGCAAACATCTTGCGTGGATTAAGGGGATACGAGACCGTTATCCTGTGAAGATAGACCGTGAGCTTGTAAATGGTCATCAACTAAAAACCAAAGACCAAGGCACAATGAATGTTTACCCCTCTGGAATCATCACTGTTCAGGGAAACACCAGACAGTTAAACGAATTCGAAAGAGATTTCGAAAATCTGAAAGAAAGTATAAGAGACATGGAGATTATGGAAGAAGAAGAGGAGTAGCACTGGTTATCCCGGGGGCCGAGGACATTTACGGTTTACAAAAACCTTGTTTTTGTTTGCAACAGACAACTTTTATTGTGGATAGAAGTTTAACTTTTCAAAGATCTCTAAATTAATTTTGGGGAAAATATACAGTTTGAACACCTAAAGTCTACAGTGTGTGCTGATATTTCTTTTAGAAGTTCTTAATATTCTGTCAAATTGTCCATTGATCTGACATGATTTGTTAAGCACATTTCTTAACATATTTAGATTTTTGGAACATATTTAGGCTTGCCTTAACAGGGCTGAATAATTAGTACCTGTTATGATTTTCTGCTTTGCATTTGTCTTTGTAATTATATGTTTATGAATGTAGGTTGGTGACAAAATCTAAATGTAATCGATTTTAATTTCAAAATGCATAGAAATAAGAGAGATGACATTTTTACACTGTATAATAAACATATTGCTTGATCATGTGTTATTATTATTATTGCTTGAATATTTTATTACTTTTTATCAAGAGACCGGAAGACTGTAAATGGAAAAATGAGCAGGGCTCAAGCAAGACATTATCTGATCAAACTAGACTACTCTGAAAAATTACTCATCGGGTCTTAATGAAGGAAATATATTTATGATCATAATCTTTTTCTGTACATTATGTATTTAGTTGAGAACAAAAGGACATAACAATCAACATAAACCAAAATCACCAACCAATTGATGGCTGGATTCAAACAATTTGAAGCAGACAATTAAAATAAAAGGCTGTTTCAACTTGCGTGAATTTCATCACGGCAACTCATGAGGTGACTCAGTAATGTGTATGGCCCCCACATGCTTATTTGCACTTGAGACAATGTCTGGAAATGCTCCTAAAGATTTGGCGGATTATGTCCTGGGTGATCTTCTCCCAGACCTGGATCTGGGCATCAGAGAGGTCCTGGACAGTCTGTGGCACTAATTGGCAGCGCCAGATGCACCGAAACGTAACATCCCAGAGGTTATCAATTGGCTTCAGGTCTGGGGAACGTGAGGGCCAGTCAAAGGCATCAGTGCCTTGGTCATCCAGGAACGGCCTACACACTCTGGCCACACGAGGCCGGCCATTGTCTTGCAGCAGGAGAAGACACAGCCCCTTGGTGTTCTCTGGTGAAGGCCAATCCAGCTGTACAGTGCTGGGCTGTGAGCACAGGTCCCACTAAGGGACTTTGGGCCCTCATGCCACCCACATGGAGTCTGTTTCTGACAGACATTCCAATATTCAATTGTGGAGTATTGTGTGTCTGTACCGGTTTTAGCAGCATGATGAGTCACATCAGCTTAAAAGTTGCATTAGGCAGACGGAGACTTGAGTTTTAGTGCACTGCTCATCATCAGGCCTCGCACACACAGAGCCAAGAACAAGGTTAATGGACAGCGATGGGCCAGACACAGCAGGCTGGTCTCCACGGACAGTTATGGCACTGTGTTCTACACAGGGTGGAACAGCACAGGCAAGCAGGGGGCCTGCAGCGACACAGTGCCCCCTGGTGGGAAGATTTGGTGGTGGAAGACAGGAATGCATTTTCTGAGTAAATATAAATATATGGTTAATTGTGAGGAGTAAATACAACAAAAGTACAAAACAAGGGGTTATGTGAGAACAGCAGAACGTCTTGATTTTTGATAAGCCCAAATGGTGTCGAGTGAGAGGGCTGCTAGTCCCATGTGCCAACTGGGACAAAATGACAAAGACTCAAAATCAATTTAAAAAGCAAGCATACCCTCACTGAACAGAGATTCCTCATACAGAACACCACTGTTGGGTCCATTTTGTATTAGCAGTTCAGGCTATAACACAGTAACGACTAACACTTTCGAGACTATGACAGTACATGGTGAGGTCCTGACAGAGCCTGGGTGCTCTTCACGTCGTGTGGCAATGAGGACGTACCTGAATGCCCTCGATCCTCTCGGTCACTACGTAGGCATGATGCATGGCGACGAGAGGCACCTTGACTCCTGCCATCTTACCCAGCTTAGCAGCCCACACCCCTGACAAAGAGACCGAGAGTGTTTGAGTTTCAAAATGGCCAGACGCACATGACAGGGAACTGTGTGGGTTCTCAGGACCAACACAAACTTGATTCAGGGAACCCTAACAATGACCGTTTGAGAATCGCTGAGTGTGACGGACAAACCTGCACAGTTAACGACCACCGGAGTCTGGATGGTCCCATGAGGGGTCTCCACGGCCTTGACCCTCTTCACTCCCAGGTCGTCTGCTCTCACCTGAATCCCCGTCACTGGACAGTTCTCGATCACCTACAGGAGACAGTGACAAGGCTGCAGATAACCTCAAATTCATTCACAAGTGAAGATCCTTTTTAACAGCAGGTCAACATCGTCCCTCTACATCAGGGGTGGGCAAATATTTTGGCTCGGGGGCCACATCAGGATTCTGAAATGAAATGGGTGGCCACATTTGTTTTTGTAATTTGTTAATCATAATTGATTTGGAGGCCAGAAAATGGCAAAAGTTAAAACATATATTACATATGTATAGTAGATCCCTTATAATGTGTAAATAGTTTAAATTCTGACTGAGATGTATAAGAATGGGCTGGTAAGTTGTTTTTTAATTCTTCTCAAAACAATTTTATTACATTCCGCGGGCCGGATGGGACAGCCTCGCGGGCCACATTTGGCCCTCGGGCCGTAGTTTGCCCACCCCTGCTCTACATGGTGAAAAACGTAAAGCAGTAATATCATGTTTTGCATCATTGAAATGGACAGTTACATGTTAACTTACACATTGTTATAGCTTTCTTAAAGGTTTTCCTTTATACACTAACCTTTATGGACAACATAGCATATACACAATATACGTGGAAGAACATGCAATAACACTTTTTATGGTAAATACTTTGTGATGATAAGAACTTTGGGTCCAAAAAAAGAACAATATAGGTTTATTGAATTATTATTATTATTATCTGGTGGTTTAGTAAGTAGTATTGCACTATATGTACACAAAAATGGGCAGATCTTTAAAAACAAAAAAACATCTGATGAAGGTCCTCGTTTGTAATAAACCCACTTTTGATATTGCATGGGATGTGGATAGTGTGTGTTTTTGTTGCCATTAGCTACACACAATACCTCATAAGCACAATACATTTTTTGAAATAAGTGCCAATTTATTGAAAATACACAGAAATATCTCATGTACAAACCAATCAATGAGTTGGAGGCTGTTCGGTTCAAATTCATTGGCTATAATATTGAAATTCGGTTGAGCTTTATTCAAATAATGCACGATTTCCTCTAGAAAACAGTTGAAATACAAATGTCTTGGCAGCTGAACAAAACCATTAAATCAAAAGAAGTGGGTACCTTAAATGACCCAGACAGAATTATTGGCACCTTCAGTATCTAGAAATAATATTTTTTATTTTTCAATGTCTCCGATATCAATCATTAATCAAAAATCAATAATTTAACCAGCCTGAATAGAGAAAAGGGTTAATTCTCTTGTTTTGTATTAATGTGTGTACAACCCCACTTCCAAAATAAATTGGACGTTATGTCAAATGTAGAAAAGAAGAATGCAATGTAATCATTTAATGAATCATTTAAACCCTCTATTAAATAGAAAACAGTTCAAAGACACAAATCAAATGTGGAAACTGTTTTTCCTACTTGTTGAGAAATACATGCCCGCAATGAATTTGACGCCAGCTACACCTTTCAAAAAAAGCTGAGGCAGCAGCAAACAGGAAAAGTTGTGTAATGCAAAGGAATCCTGCATCAAGCAAGAATGGGAATGTATTTCATTTTCAAAACTCCAGCAATTGGTCTCCTTAGTTCCCACAAGCTAACAGACTATTGTTAAAAGAGGTGATGCAACACAGTGGTAAACATGTACCCATGTACCAACTGTTTTTTAAACGTGTAACAGGCATCATACTAAAAAACAATAATAACATTTCTCAGTTTCAACATCTGATATGATATTTGATATTGTACTGTGGGGGTCGTCTGGCCTTGTTGATGAGGCCAGCTGCCGATTGGTTAGAAGCTGTTCTTGTGGCGTGAGGTGTATGTCCTTATGCACCGTAGCCTCTTGCCAGATGGGAGTGGCTGAAACAGTTTGTGTCCAGGGTGGGAGGGGTCAGTCACAATCTCTCCAGAGCGCCTCAGGGTCCTGGTGGTGTACAGGTCCTCGTGGGATGGCAAATTGCAGCCAATCACGTTCTCTGCAGATCTAATGATATGCTGCAGTCTGCTCTTGCCCTTGGCAGTGGTAGCATCGTACTAGATGGGGATGGAGGAGGTGAGGAAGGACTCAATGATGGCTGTGTAGAAGTGCACCATCATTGTCTTTGGCAGGTTGAACTTCTTCAGCTACCGCAGGAAGTACATCCTCTGCTGTACTTTTTTGGTAATGGAGATGTTCTGCTCCCACATGAGGTCCTGATGATGCCCAGGAAGCGGAAGGCCTCTGTAATAGTGACTGGGGAGTCACACAGGGAGATGGGGGTGGGTGGGGCTGGGTTCTTCCTAAAATCCACAACCATCTCCACTGTCTTCAGAGCGTTGAGCTCCAAATTGTTCTGTCTGCACCAGTTCACCAGGTGGTCTATCTCCCACCTGTAGGCGGTCTCATCCCCACCAGAGATGAGCCCAATGAGGGTGGTGTCATCCTTAAACTTCAGGAGTTTGAGGGATGGATGACTGGAGGTGCAGCAGTTGGTGTACAGGGAGAAGAGCAGAGGGGAAAGGACGCAGCTTTGAGGGGATCCGGTGCTGATGGTCCAGGGATCGGAGACATGTTTCCCCAGCTTCACGCGCTGCCTCCTGTCAGACAGGAAGTCAGTGATCCACCTGCAGGTGGATTCGGGCACTTGCAGCTGGGAGAGCTTGTCCTGCATCAGGGCTGGAATGATTGTATTAAAGGCAGAGCTGAAGTCCACAAACAGGATCCTGGCATAGGTTCCAGAGGAGTCCAGGTGCTGGAGGGCCATGTTAATTGCATTGTCTACAGACCTGTTGGCTCTGTAGGCAAACTGCAGGGGGTCCAGGAGATGGTCGGTGATGGCTTTGAGGTGAGACAGCACAAGCCGCTCAAATGACTTCATGAGCACAGAGGTCAGGGCGACAGGTCTGTAGTCATTAAATCCTGTGATCCTTGGTTTTCTTGGGGAAGGGGATGATGGTGGAGTTCTTAAAGCAGGCTGGCACGTGGCATGTTTCCAGTGAGGTGTTGAAGATGTCTGTGAACACCGGAGACAGCTGATCAGCACAATGCTTCAAGGTTGACGGAGAGACAGAGTCTGGCCCAGCTGCTTTGCGTGGGCTCTGTCTCAGAGACACAAGATTGTAACCCAACATGGACATTCTCGAGGTTTCAAGTCCATCTCCAGGGACCTTGATGTCCCTGTTTCCACCAGACGCAATACTATCAAGTTCAACACACGCTACTGTAGCCCACCTCCAGGGATGCGGTCACAATTGAAACCATAATAGGTTAGGGGGAGAGTCACATTGGAGAGCCTGTATCTAGGGACGCGCCAATACCCCTTTTTTATGGATTTGGATTATGTGTACTGAACCTTTCAATACAGAGTGCCGATCCGATGCTGCCATGTGTCGTTTACATGTGTGACACCTGCCATTGTTCTGGTACATGACTGGATTGGGTGAAATACAAATGATCGTCAACAACAGTCTAAATATACCTAACATTAAAAGTGGAACTTAAACCATTTTTACAACTTATAAAAACATGTTCAGACAAACTCCATGGACACTAGGGTAGAGTAAGGTATCTGTGGAAATTCTATAGCAATGCAGAATGGGGAAGTTGATGAATATTGGACAAATCATGACTGCAGAAAAGCAAGGATGTGACAAACAGATAATGTTCCTTAAAGAGTATAGAGGCATTTTCTTATCAGTTTGTTGGGTTAGTGGCACTTGTTGCTGCATTGTTTTTAGATATTTCTGTCTGATGTTACTATGGTATAACGAAGTATAATTACAATAAAGTGTCAAAGGCTATTATTGACAATCACATTAGGTACATGCAAAGGAGTCAATATTTGCAGTGTTAACCCTTCTTTTTCAAGACCTCTGCAATTCACCATGCAACTAATTCTGGGCCACATCCTGACTGATGGCAGCCCATTCTTGCATAATCAATGCTTGGAGTTTGTCAGAATTTGTGGGGTTTTTGTTTGTCCACCCGCCTCTTGAGGATTGACCACAAGTTCTCAATGGGATTAAGGTCTGGGGAGTTTCCTGGCCATGGACCCAAAATGTTTTGTTCCCCGAGCCACTTATTTATCACTTTTGCCTTATGGCAAGGTGCTCAGTCATGCTGGAAAAAGGCATTGTTTATCACCAAACTGTTCTTGGATGGTTGTAGTTGCTCTTGGAGGATTTTTGGCACCATTCTTTAGGAGACGCTTTAGGTTTAGCGCTTGCTGGACTTTCTTGGGCCCCCTGAAGCCTTCTTCACAACAATTGAACCTCTCTCTTTGAAGTTCTTGATGATCCGATAAATGGTAGATTTAGGCGCAATCTTACTAGCAGCAATGTCCTTGCCTGTGAAGCCCTTTTTGGAAAAAGTAATAATGACTGTACGCGTTTCCTTGCAGGTAACCACGGTTAACAGAAGCCCTAGGCTTCGTTTAAAGTTTCCTGTCTGTTATTCCAACTCAATCAGCATGACAGAATGATCTCCAGCATCGTCTGCATCAACACTCTCACCTGATGTAATAAGAGGATCACTGACATGATGTCAGCTGGTCCTTATGTGGCAGGGCTGAAATGCAGTAGAAATGTTTTTTGGGGGGATTAAGTTCATTTTCATGAACTTTTCATGAAGTTCATTCTGGAGTATATGCAAATTGACATCATGAAAACTGAAGCAGCAGTGAAAATAATATTTGTGTTTTTGTTAAAAACGTTTGGCCACAGCGGTACCATGTCACCTACTAATGGGGCTAGATCACAGGCGTAGGTTACATTCAATTCTCCAGCGGTCTCCTCACAGTTGCGTAGGACTGCTTTCAGTTCATTCCCTCCTTATCTATGGAACAAACTCCAGACCAAACTTAAGTTAAACAATCTGGAGTCCCTTGCCTGTTTTAAAAATCAGAGGATCCATATGATGTGATTGCTTTTGTTAAATTGTATGTCTTCGGTTTTCATGTTTTGAAAAATAAAATACAAAAGGCTAATTTTGTTTGTGTGCCTAACTGTACATGTAAACATGTCTACACAGGACACAGCCTCAGGAGGTGCAAGTCCAGGAGTCTAATCTCCCCGTTTAAATAAAGTTTCAATACAAAAATAGATATAGAAGGTTTTACTGTCTATTATTTGCTATTGCCACCAAGACATGGATTTAGAATGTGGACATTGGACTCTAATACTACAAAGAGCTGACCCAACAAAAACACAGATTACCTGGACAGAATTCGGTCCCTGAGAGAAAACTGTATCTTTAAGAGCTGTTGGGTTTATAGCCCCCTCTACTGGTTACTAAGGTACCAGTGTGAAATACTGTTCCATGTTTAGACTACCAAAGGGGAAACAAAAGATTAAGCATTTTGGAATAACTGCAAGGACTCAAGTCATTCTTATGTAACTGTAAACATCTTCATGTCCATGGGTCTTCACGGCAGCGTCTGAACTCTGCTCTCCCGTAAGATAAACCCATAATGCATTGGCATAACCCAATTGCCCATAATGCATTGGCATAACCCATTTGCCCATTATGCATTGGCATAACCCATTTGCCCATAATGCATTGGCATAATCCATTTGCCCAGTAGGAAATTCCTTTGGACTGAAAGCGATGCATTTTAAAGTTGTTGGCCAGGCCAAATCGTGTGAGGGTGTGTGTGTGAGAGTGAGAGACCTTACTATAACGTTTCTGGAAGGTACAAGGCCCAGACAGTGACAGTATGGCTGTGGGTCAGTTTGCCACACTTACCGTGACTCCTCTGGCGGTAGCGGCCCGAGACAGGGTGGTACAGGTACCAGCAGGGTCCATGGTGCCGTCCTTAGGGACATACAGTGTGCCGTAGAGGTCGTCTACGTTCATCAGGGGGTACAGGTCCTTGGTCTCAGCGGGGGAAAGGACGTGGGACTCGATGCCATAGACCTTCCCCAACTGAAGAGTAAAGGGATAACGGCTGATGAAATCATCCTAGGACAGCTGTAGCCTTCCGTTTTGAATCAAATGTCCACCACAATCGTTAAGTCATTCCGCTACATTTTCCCACAATAGTACTAATAATACAACTTTCAAAACACTCATGTTTGTACCTGCCCAAGCGGAATTTGAAGAGTGTGAATACTGTCTCAACTATGACCTTTGTTCCGGGGTAAATCCTGTTAACCTGACACTAATCAGTCATTACTACAAGACAGTGTAACTTTTTTGCTTGTTGGTGCAGGATTGTGACATATGGTGACAAGATCATCTCGTATTCCCACGCAAATTGTCAATAACCATCTGCTTTTTCCTTTTTGACAACACAAACAATCCTGAAAGGGCTCATTGCATTTTCTTTTCCCACCCATAAAGATCGGGTCAAACCTGAGTCAAACGTAAATACAGGTGCCAAAACTCGACCAATCAAGACAACGCCTAAATGAATCGTCCAAAAGGACTGCTTTGAACAAACCCAGTCACCCTAAACCCTGGACCTACTCACGCATACAGCCCCAACAGAAGCACAGATAATGTTACACCTACTGCCCACAACATTGTCCTCTCCCACGTGGACAAGAGACATACCTACGATATGAGAGAACACTGTTCATTGACTACCAGCTAAGCATGTAACACCATGACACTCTCCAAGTTCATCCCTAAGTTCAGGACCCTGAGACTGAACACCTCACACTCCCGATTAGGTTCCTCTCCACTTCCTCTTTGTTTTAAACACTGATTCATAGAAAAAGGGACAGGAATCATTTGATTGGTCTACACCGGTTATTTACTAAGCATGTGACTAATTCAATTTGATGTGGCTTCAAGTCGCCCTGCTGTCCTAGTGAACACAGCCATTAGGAGGTACACATTGTCGCCCTGCTGTCATGTGAACACAGCCATTAGGAGGTACACATTGTCGCCCTGCTGTCATGTGAACACAGCCATTAGGAGGTACACATTGTCGCCCTGCTGTCATGTGAACACAGCCATTAGGAGGTACACATTGTCGCCCTGCTGTCATGTGAACACAGCCATTAGG
>JACXGK010004381.1:0-14237 GCA_016801125.1 Novumbra hubbsi | reverse complement strand
GAGGTAGACATTGTCGCCCTGCTGTCATGTGAACACAGCCTTTAGGAGGTACACATTGTCACCCTGCTGTCCTAGTGAACACAGCTATTAGGAGGTACACATTGCACTGTGGGAAAGAAGGCCCTGTACATAAAGCGTCTACCACAGTTTATCCTATGGGTGATAATTAGACCACTTAATTGAATCCAGTCTCATCCAAGACTACAGGCTACAGAACCGGTGTACTTGTCTAAGAACCCAGCCCAGTTTAGTGTCCGGGGCCTGGATGTACGCACCGACATGAGGCGTTTGTACTCGTCCAGCCTCTGCTTGTTGGATGCAATGAAGAGTCCTCCGTTCTGGATCCAGCCGGTCTCTAGGCCCGTCTCCTGCTGCAGGTCGTGGCTGACCACCTGCCTGGTGTGGGCCAGAAGCTCTACCTCCACATCACTGGGCCTGAGCTGCCACAGCAGACCTGGACACACACACACACACACACACACATAACACGTCATTCTAAGAGAAAAGGCCACCGTAAGAGCGAGATTAATCTACATTTGGTTTCCCCAATTATGCTTTTATCTTTCTCCCTCAAACAGGGCTTATTGCTTTCCCTTTGACCCAATAATTCCTGCTAAGAAATCCTTAACAATGTAGGCTCTCAGACTCAGAACAGGCTGGAAGCGACAGAAATGTGCAAATCATAATTCGAGACGTATTCTCCGAAAGTGGGGCTGGTCACCAACCTCAAACCCTAAAATATTCCCCGCCCCTTTTCGGAAAATACGGCTTGAATTCATTCACAAAAAAGCCAGACCCGTAAATAAATCTGCGGCTTCACAAGCTTCAGCCCCACTGCTTGTGGGTGGCTAGTGGGTCCTGCCAACCTGCTGTGTGCCAGGTGGTCCCGGCAGTCAGTCGGTCTCTCTCCAGCAGCACCACGTCGGTCATGCCCATCCTGGCTAAGTGGTAGACGGTCTGGCATCCGAGGCTGCCCCCTCCAATCACCACAGCCGCGGCTGATTTGGGTAAGGGCTTGGTGGGCCCGGTGCCCCCCTCCTCCACCTGCAATTACATATTTATTCGAAAAAGAAATTGGTGGTGCCATAGTCCGCCCCTCACCACCGCCGCTCACCACCGCGTCTCCGCCCCTCACCACCGCATCTCCGCCCCTCACCACCGAGTCCCCCCCCCTCACCACCACGTCCCCGCCCCTCACCACCGCGTCCCCGCCCCTCACCACCGCGTCCCCGCCCATCACCACCGTGTCTCCGCCCCTCACCACCGCATCTCCACCCCACACCACCGCGTCCCCGCCCCTCACCACCACGTCTCCGCCCCTCACCACCGCATCTCCACCCCACACCACCGCGTCCCCGCCCCTAACATGCACTTACTGACGCTCTCTAATTCATACCGTCAATAAAACCATGCAAAAAATCTAAAATAAATAACATTAAGTAGAAAGTACACCATTTTTTTTTTTTTTTTATCCTATTAAAAAAAGATATATATTTTCAACCAGACCCAAAGTGATTATGGTGCAATTTTGGAAAACAACCATAAAGCAACAAAACCACCCTCACAGACCTTGAGAACGTTTTTGTAGGGGACGTTCTTCTCTGTGGTGGGCTCCGGGCTGGAGCTGTAGCAGCGGGACCCGGCGGTGGAGCTGTACCAAGGGGAGAGGGCCAGACGGCAGCAAGCGACCCTGCGCACCGCTGTCCCCAGGAACGCCATGGTCCCTGCAGGTTGACAGTCTAATTTAGATACACAACCAAACCTAGACGAGTCAATTTGGCTTCGAAAAATACACCTCTACTAACTCAACCCATAAGCCAAATACTGCCCACAAGTGATTTATCTTGGCACTAAAAAGTTGGAGGCGGACTATATGCTTGAACAAAAATCACACCCCTGCTCAATTACGTTGCCTGCCCTACACTATACATTTGGAAATGACCAGTCCAATGATGGTGGAGCAGTAGTGTAGTATTCATCTCCTCCCAACACATAAGCTTAGGGTGTATTCAACTAATTAGTTCCATCAAACGTTTCATTATCCACACATTCCTATCAAACATATTGGAGATCAGAGTGAGACTTATCTGAATCTCCTGACCTCTGCATTATGAAAATCATATTGTTAGGCAATGCCCTACTTGAGTCTTGGGTGAAAGTGCTTTGGCTATATCTGCATTTGGAGACCTGAGTTGCTGCTGGCTGAGTACAATAGGTAACTGGGTTTATTTCTTCTTCTTATGAACAGTAACACCGTTTAGGCACATGTCTAAAACTTTCATCATCAACAATGAAGTAATGAAGAAATGATAAAGACACAAGTGAAGGACCACCCTTACGGCAACCACCAACGTAACCACATATCCTATGCTGGGAACTACTTTTGACCAGGGTTCCATAGGTTAAACTCAGTTAAGTGTCTAGAGTACGGCACAGGGTACCATTTAGAAAGTAACGTCTTTTCCAGTAAGGATGGATGTCAACAAACCTTTCAATAATTAGCCAATGTCTTGTGCCAGAATATACAGCTAGCAAGTACCATAGGAGGCGCGTTACAAACGAGTACCACACCAGTGTGGTTTCAAAACAACACGGTGTATCCACCATTCGGACTCAAGAGCCCACCGAAAAACGCGCTGTGGTTCGGTAGATGAGTGGGTTTGGTCCGATTCCATTCTAAATATCTCTCAAACATTCTTCACAGAACTGATGATTCCCCCGGCACGTGGGACATGAAACGAGTTGTGCTTCTTCAATAATCATCGATTTTACGTGAGCATTTTCTCAAATAAACAAATGCCAATAAAACGTGGTTTTGTTTGACATTTTTTAATGAGTTTGACAAACAAACCGGACTACATTAAAAAAAGACTAGGATTATGTGAAAACGACATGACTGACAACTGCCAATATTATGACCAACTTTTAAATGCAAATATAGCTCCATATTGCATACCAAAAACAATATATGCTGTGCCACGAAAAGTGGCAAACAATGTAATTGTCACATATCTTTAAGTTTTTCAAAGGACAGCCGAGAACAGGCAAAAGGCTAACTGTTGCTCCCCAACCGCTTACTTCGGGCTTCCGTTGTGTAAATTGGTCCCCAAAAGTGCAATTAGAGTGTAAAGTAACTTGCACTTCTCCAATAGAAAATCCTCTAGATGAAGAACGTAATTTGCTAAAAAATGGCCGTCGGTTGAACAAATGTGGTTGCCCCTGACCGTAGAACGTCAGTAGTAGAACGTTGGCTAATCTACCGCTATCAGTGTAAAGGAACTTGGTCAACACCAGGCAACAAACCACACAGCCGCAGAGAGCGAGGGAAACCAACAGCTGAAAATATCTGCAAGGCAATACTCAAAATACATTATGCTCACTTATTTAATCGTGCAATGGACTTTGGATGGTCATTTTTACATTAATGTACGCTACTTACCTTTTTGCAGCAAAGCTTAATCGAGTAAAAATATAACGCTTTATTGGTTTGTGTCGGTCTGATGTGTGGTTCCTGCAGTTTAGAGCTACGGACACTCCTCCCAAAGCAGCACCAACAGTCAGCCAGCCTCCAGAGCGAGTTCCAACAGAGCGAGTGATGAAAGTAAACTCACTTCATCTTACGACACCGGCGAATAAACAATTAAAAAAAAAAATCAAAATACCTGTTCAGATGTGTTTTAGGGAGATATTTTTTACGTTCAATAGATATGAAAACATGCGACATCTAATTACTTTTAAGGTATTTGCATGCGATGTTATTTGGAGCCATGTTCATTCTCGCCCTACTGAAGCGGCAGCTGTCCATTCTCGGTTGCCTTTCCTCTTGTCCGAGACCAGACCCAGTCGTGCAGAAGCAGGAGAAGGTTCACATCTGGATGTCTGGCTTGATTTGATTCAATCGGCTGCTTCACATCATGCGCCGGTTTTTAAAAGAACCAATTGGATAGGAAAACATTGAAATATTGCAAATAATGGACAAATCATTGACCTGAATAGTCACTTCTTTTTGTAAATGTTGGTGATTATTTGGCAATATTGACATATGTTTTGTCAACCACTCATACTGTTCATGTTTGTATAAAATGTTATTAAGCATTACATTGCCAAGCTATTATATCACCAGTTGCATAAGCTGCCCAATGCCAATAGCTTAGTCTTAGCCAATATTCTTCCCAGCCTTTGTAATACACCCAGTCTACTCTAATGTTATAATGGTAAAGTTTAATCTGGATATTATGATGGTACCGCTATTGCTGGACTTGACATTAGCCTCTGATGGACAGTATCCAATAATTATTTTGTTTCTTCATGGCAGAGTCTGCAAAGTCTAAACGGCTCAACTTTTTTGCAGCTTATATCAAATATATTTTATTTATTATATTTTCAAAAATATTTGTAATATACAGTATTTATATACACTACCATTCAAACGTTTGGGGTCACTTAGAAATTTCCTTGTCTTCAAAAGAAAAGCAATTTCTTCGTCAGTTAAAGTAAAATTTAATTGATCAGAAATACAATGAAGACATTGTTAATGTTGTAAATGACTATTCTAGCTGTAAACAGCAGATTTGTAATGGAATATCTACATGTCCATTATTAGCAACCATCAAGTTTAATCAAGTTATACTTTTAAAAGGCTAATCATTAGAAAAAACAGTTGTGCTGATTAAAGAAGCAATAGAACTTCTTTAGATTACTATAATATTTGGCACATCAGCAATTCTGGGCTAAAAATATCAGGCTCAAAATGGTCAAAAACTATGAACTTTGTACTTAAAGTCATCAGTTCTGAGAAATGAAGGCTAATCCATGCAAGATATCGCCAAGAAAGTGATTGCTATTGAAACTCATTTCACGCATGTATGTATGTAAGAAAACTAATTACAGTGGACCCCTAACCTTTGAATGATAGTGTATACAGCTCTGGGAAAAAAGCAAGACCATTGCACCCTTTTCTTTCCTTTCCAAAAAAGTTAAAAAAACTTTGAGGAACCGAAGGATTTAATTTGCAGGTGTCTCCTAAATCAAACCCCTCTGTAGAAGTGATCAGATGGCAGTTTTCTTAAGCCGTCCCACTTTTGGTGACCACACCTACCACTGCCTTCCCTCATAGAGCCAATCATTGAGCCTAGTGAGGTCCCCACCTCTGCAAGCAGGTTCTCTCCAGTCAGGACAGCCTCCAGCCAGATAGTGAAGAGCAAAGCAGATCATTCTGAATTCAGTAAGTACACATGCATGTGCATTAGAAATTCGAGCATAAATGACAGTGAGTAAAAGTAGACATGGTTGGAAACTGTTACATGTGCACAAATAGGAATGTCAATAGCTTGGGAATATAGAGGGAGGGCAAGTACTAAATAATACTAAATGTACAAGGTAGCTGATGTATTAATATAGCTGGATGTAAGCAGGTTAAGCAACAAGATGTACATGACGGTAAAGCCAGGAAACTGGAGAATTTCGGGGGCCCATGCTTAATCATACTCCTGGGGGAAAAGAGGCATTAGCCTGCCATCATCACATGAGTGTGGACCATGTTAATTCTTCAGTGTGGAATTCACCACATATATATATACACAGACAACCTGTAGCAACCCCTCTCCAAACAACAGGGAACACCGAACTGGTTCAATCAAGTTCCACTTGGGGACTCCACCAAAAGAAGAGCTCTTTAAAAATTATTCTGTTAAGATCCCTTTTAATTTGAAGCAAATTATAAATTATTTTATTACTATGAATATTGTTTGAAGATGTTATTTCTGATGTTATCTCATGCTGACTATCAGCTCTGCAAATAGAGATCAGAGCTGAGGTCAGAGTTCACAGAAGCATTTGCAGTTCACAGAATGTCCTGAGGTTACTATGCTTGCATGTGCATTTCAGTGAACCCCGGTGAACATATAGTTTACCCTGCACGTGTGTCGTGTGTCTCAAGAATATCTGGGAAGGAATGTACTCGCCTATTTCAGGAAGGCAATGCTTAACAGGGAAGTCTTGTAAGTATTTGGATATAGAGAAAGATACAAAGTTGCAGAGGGTGGAAAGAGAGATCAAGGAAAAGGAAATTAAGGAAAATACAGAGAAAGAAAGAGGTATGAAGGCCGAACAGGGGCTAAACATGGGCGGAGAGATCAGCTGTTGTCCCCGATGCAAACGATGTATCCCATATATATTTCAGATATATGTGTGGATTAAATATGTAATTTGTGAACAACAAGTGCACAACCATAGGAATGGACGTTGTATACATTTGATGTTGTAATTAGTTGTAAAAACAAATATATACTAATGGGCCAAGTACATCTAAAAAATATTCAATGTTGCTTCTCTTCTGTTTAAAAAGACTACTACTCAGATGAAAAAGTCATAGTCTGCCCTCTTCTGGTGATTGTATGTCACTACATAATGTAACTGACAATTTTTCGATTCAGACATTTAACTAAAATATGTAGTATAAAATATATTATCATTAGGCAGTTTCTATAAATGATGAAAAAAAACATTATTTTTAGTTTAAGTATAAACAATTTACAATGTCACATCCCAGTCTGTACACTTCCTATAGACAATCTTTCAGCCAAATTTGCCACCTTTGCACATGACAAAATATAGAAAGTGAGATTTAAAGTGAACTCAATGTAGTCATAGACATTGATAACCTAAAATGGGAATTCCACTACCATGAGAAAATTGCACTTGGGTTTAATACTGTGCATTCAAAAAGCACAATATAATGCTTAAAATATATTACAATAACTGCAAATAAGATTTGTACAAATAATGGAATGCTGGAGTTTCTAATGGAACACCATCAATCAATACCAATGACTTTGGTCAGACTGTTACTTGATTGTCAGAGCACAAAACACTGTTGGCTAAATCGGCGGGCCTCACCCTGGTCTGTTGGCTTGTCTGGTCCCGTGAGAGAATCCGCCATGAGGTCAGACCAAAAGAGACACTGTACCAATCCAATATTCCTGCCAGTGCTAGCTAGTAGCTACAGAATGCTTACAATGTGAGTGATTGCAGTTCAACTGTATGTAGCCAATGTAATAGTAAAAAAAACTTGTCCCAATATACTGAAGCAGAGGAGAATGGTTTCCTCCTTTATTTCAGACGTCCGACACTCAGGGACTAGGTTTACAACGACGTGAGTCCAGGTCCTTGAGCCCTGAGTTGGTGCAAAAAAACAGCCAATGACAACGTCCTTCAGCCATATCAAACTCTCATTAACACACGTCACTAACACACGAACCAACCCAGGAACCATCAAATTGATCTGGAGTCTCTTGCGAGCAGACCAAATCTCTGGAGCCTCAGCCAGCTTCACTACCACATGTAGCTATTTAATATTCAGTCCTTCCCACTGATTACCAGCAGATCCACCAAGTACAAATTGGGGAAAAGAAAACCTGCGATAAATGATGGGTCTGAAGAACGGTGCAAAAATCATCCTCTTCCTAAATTTCTCTCTTGGACAAGTAGCGTGAGAATGGTGTAGCGTCCGTTTACACCACTCTCACGCTACACAGCCTAATGAAGCTGAGCCGTACTAGGCTGGCCTGGTCTACCACTGTTTCTGGAACCCTGTTTGAAAGAGAACAATGTGAAGATAAGCCAGTCCACTACAGTCCGGATTGTCCCCTGTATGGGAGCTAGAGCTCATCTTTATATGTTGCTTGCAGCATCTCGGGTGGCGACCCCTTCAGGGTTTTGTGGGAACCTCTCCAGTCTGTGCGTACGTTATCATCATCCCAGAGGGTGGAAGTCTCGGTGTCGCTCACCCACATGGGGTCCCCGGCGTAGTGGGCTGGCTGCACCAGCAGGGGGCGGGTGGAGAAGGCCTGTAGGTTACGGTTAGGGAAGTGTTTCTTGTAGTCCTCACTGCGGACAAAACAGGAAAACAGGTCAAATAACATTGATCTGGGGGTGATGCCCATATTATAGTGTATAGATACACATACATACACACGGAAAATATCTTATGGAAGTATTGAAACCCTTTATTCAGAAACTGGAAGGAGCCCCCTTGGCTGCTACCACAGCTTTGGGTGGTCTTGTGTATGCACCAACTTTGCACTGCTGGATTGGGAAGTTTGTCCCAATTTCGTTTGTAGAGCGTCTCAAGATCAATCACTTTGGATGAGGAGTGTTGGTGAACTGTGATCTTAAGACCTTCCCCAGATATTTAACTGGTTCCTTTGGCTGGGCCACTCGTGGACATTCACAGACAGGGTTCCTTTGGCTGGGCCACTCGTGGACATTCACAGACGGGGTTCCTTTGGCTGGGCCACTCGTGGACATTCACAGATGGGGTTCCTTTGGCTGGGCCACTCGTGGACATTCGCAGACGGGGTTCCTTTGGCTGGGCCACTCGTGGACATTCACAGACGGGGTTCCTTTGGCTGGGCCACTCGTGGACATTCACAGACTATAGTGTTTTCTAGGCTGTGTTCTTTGGGTTTTTTTCCTTCATGCACTCAAAGTCCTTTAGACAGCATGTCATAATCCTTTTATTTCGTTCAAGCCACTCTACCATAAAGGCCTGAGTAAGGGTCTGAAAACTTTCTTCATTTAATAAATAAAGCACATTACTAAAACCTTTCACTTAGTTATTTTGGCATGTACATTGATTGTAGATTACACTCTGTTTTTAATTGCCAAAGAAATGCTTTGATTGTTCCAAGGACCTTAGTGTGTCAATTACTGCAAAAAACATATGCGAAATGATCAGACCAAATAAAAATTAAAACAACTGCAAAGAAAAAGGTAAACGCTAGGGAAACCATTTGGCAACCACTGCACTAGTAGATAAAAACAAGTGAGCTCTTAAAAATATATATATAAATTGGTCTTCAATGAACATGGCTGGAAAGCATGCATATATTCATAAGAACTAGATCATTGATAGAATTGAGAGTGCAGTGAGTAGTGAGAGTGTAGAGAGACATGCAAGTGAGAACACGTTCGCTATTCAGCTCAAACAACATTATACTAACATAAGCATTGAGAACGCCAGGTGTCTTTGGGAATGACAACTCTCGGAAAGAATGAACCAAAAAGTCAGAATTCCCAGATTCATTCATCATGTGGTTCTTGTGCATATTTTCCAGGACCAGTCAAGCAGATCGAATCCAACCCACTAAAGGAAGAACAGATTATGGAGAGGAAAAGGGCAGCTGGCCAGGTTTCCAAAAATGACGGAACACAAAAAAATGCCCTTTCAACAGAATGCGGAACACAGATGCCTTCTCAACCAAAAACACAGAACACTCAGGCATTCTGCAGAACCTCAAGGCATTGTAACAGTCTTCTGGATTCATGTCGTCCTCCCACATAAAGTATCTGGGCTCTATTAACTTGGTCTAGTAGCCAAAGACAGACAGAGAAAGAGAGTAGACACAAATCTGTATCGCTACTAGTAACTAACCACGTCAGTCTGCAAGAGACTTTGACACTTTTGACTAATTCAAAAAAGAGTGTGATTCAGAAAGGGAAGGGACATTGGAAGTAGTTTTATTTCAATGAGCAGGTTTCGGCATCTTGGATGGTAAATACTAGATATGCCAAGAATATAGGCTGGCCGTTATGAAACCGTCCTCTAATCTAAATCCAGTCATAATGAATGCACAAAGATTTGCTGCTATAAAGCTGTGGCACTTCAGCGCGGGGAACGAACAGGCAATGCAGTACATTATGTCAATTTGTTGACAGCTGACAGCTTTGCAGCATGATCCTTATAAGTATATTGTTGGCATTGTAGGAAGGATAATCTAAGTGATTTAAAGCTTTCAAGAAGCTCATCCCTTAGTTTGGCCCCTGATATTTGTCTCGTTGAGAAGAGTAACCAGCAGTCCTTAAAGAAAGTTGGGACACTTCAGTCACTGGCCGTTACAATTCAATGTAGTTCTCATATTTAAAGAAACACGTTCAGATGCTCTGAGGTTAAGGGATTATCTTGGGTATAATTATTATTCAGGTTTCAGCTCTACCGTGGGTGTTTCATTATAATTACTTGAGGATGGCTAACAAAACCAATACATAAAGTATATTCTGAGGTCTTGGAGTGGCACAGTGGTCTACTAGTGTGTCATTGAGGCCAATTGTCAGTGGCAAAATGTGTTTACGTCCATCTCCGGTATGGCAGCAGAAACACGTAGGTTGAATGAGAGGTATGATAAGAAGCAAAACCGCTTTGCTGTGCATCAGAGGACACGCGCCTCGATCTTTGACACTCCCGCACCTACTGAGTGTTGTTGGCCACCGAATTTGCATGGGCATAATCCCTGATTGGCCACAAAGACACTGTGCAAAGGAACAATAGCATGGTGGTACGTACTTGGTGTGCTTGTCGTACATAATGGGAAGGAACTCGTCGACCGGCAACATCTTGGAGAGCGGCTCTGCGTTGAGCAGCTTCTGCGCCCCCTGAAGAGAGATGGCGTAGGACAGGGTCCAGTAGGAGTAATCTGCTACCACCAGGTTCCTCACGGTCTCCACCACCACCTCATCGCCTGGCTTCACCTGCTTACGGCCCAGGTAACTAGGGAAGAAAAGAAGGCAACGTGCTCGTAGTGCGTGAAACAAACTACACTACTCCCTCATTGGATTACATCTAACATTCAGTAGCGCGTTGAATAGCGTGTTTACTGTGTTCATTCAGACATGTGACGCAGCCCGGAGAGGTAGAAGACCTCAGAGGAACCTCCTGCAGGAGGCTCGATGACCACCCAACTACCCTCCTGCACTGTTCCACCTCTTCCTTCCCCACAACCCCGAGATGGGCTAGGCCCTCCTGCCTCCCTTCACGCTAGCGGCCTGGACTCACATGATGTCCCAGTCCAGCTCCACCATCTCCACCTCCTCCATCAGGCGGAGCACACGCCGCTTGAAGTTGGCCTGGAAGCGCACGTCATCCTCGAGGATCAGAGCCTTGTCCATCTGCTGGTCTACAATCTGGGGCGGGGAAGCGCATTTGAAAACAACCCTTCCATTTAAACGGTCTAGCCACCGCGTCTCACTGTAAACAAGCAATACCTGATCACACATCTCCTGTTAGAGACATGGGAGGGGGTCACAAATAGAGCAGAGAGAGACAGGACTGAATGCGATAGACAGGGGGGAGAGAGAAGGACAGGGAGGACAGAGAAACCGAAAGGAGAGGGAGGCCGGAAGGAGAGGTTGAACTGCATGCCCATCAGGCTGTTGCTGCGTGTGCACGTGTCCTCACCTCCTTCCAGACGTAATAATGGCTGAGAAAGCATCCCACTTCCCCTTTGGTCAGCGTGCGGCGAGAGAATGGGTCATAATACCCAGGAAGTATGTCGACCCCAAGGATCTTTATATCGCTGCTGTTCAGAGCCCTGAAGGACACACACACGAACCTGGATTACATGCCCGTTGTTGCGTCCTCATCTAGCCTGGATATTCCCACTGACTTTGGCTCGTGATCATGGATCCCCGTGCTAACTCTTACTTTCCGTCTATGGCGTCCACCACCTTGACGTCTATCTCCAGCTCATTGAGGGAGTACAGCATCCGATCCCGGCGGTCCTGGCGACGACGCAGGTTGATCAGGTATACCTAAAGTGTGGTACCGGCGGGGTCAAATGTCAGGGGTTAACTCAGAACACACTGACCCCACACAAAGTGGTTCTTATTTTATCTGTTCTAGTACTTGACAGGAGGTTTGGGTCTCACCTCATCAAAGCCCATGAGGTCCCTTTGTTTGGGGAAGAGGCTGACATATGTGGAGGGGGCCATGGGGGGCCCTTCGACTGTAAGGAGAACACACGATTGTTATTACTACCCAGGTATAAGGGTTTTACATATATTACACATCAATAACCAAGTAACTAGATATTACACATTGATGTACATCATTCGAAAGGTGTTCTTGGATTCCCACTTGTACTTCATCTAGGAAATTCCCATTCCACATGTACCAAAATGTTTTATCTCAGACATGAGGGGAAATGTAACTTAAATTGGGTCAGGTATCAGAACCACATCTTACATGAGAAATGGCTATTACATTTCCCTGCAAGGTGGGACTGCAGGACTATTAAAGTGTATTTGAGATGCTCTGCTGTGATTTGAAATGGGCTGTTAATGCAAATAAAAACTAAAACATCACACAGCTGAAACAAATCTGTATTTAGAAGTGAGAAGAACTTTCTCCTGGTCGATGTCAGAGCCTGGTGGACAGTTATAAATGTCTTATTGAGGTTATTTCAGCCAAAGGGGAGTCGACATACTTCCTGGGTACTATGACCTAACTTTATCCTCAGTAGGAAATGGCATTGTTGTAAATCTTTTGTTAAATAAATTATATCATGGTTAAAATGTCATTGTTCTTGGTTCATTACATCACCTTTATCTATAGATATTGTTTGAAAGTAGAATTTTTAATGGTCATTTTTTCACATGACTGTATATACTACAAATCTTCAGGATATTGTTTCTTTAAGAACTATTATTCGTAAAAGAATATTTCAGATTTCTCTGTATTTCATTTATTTTCCCTCAGATGGCCACCAGGTGTGATCCGGTCCATGATAACTTCCTCTTCATTCAGAATTTTTTAACAAAATAATGAATTTCCTCACTCAGAGCCTCCAGGATCAGATGGCTGAAGTTGATGCTGTCATCTTCAATGGTGTTGTGGGGCTTGGCCGGGACGTTCAGGTATCCGTACCTCACCTTGTTGCACAGGTACATCTGGACCTCTGGAACAACACAGTACAGTGTGGCGTCAAGCCGTTAATACGCTTTAAACACATTCATTTCAACAGTCATGGATGTTTGCAGTTCTATGTTATTAGAATGTGTGTGTGTTGTCATGTACCTGCTGCACGGTCGGCTTGGCCCTACCTGAGACGCGACAGGAGAAGGCGAAGACGATGATGTCATCGAAGGGCCAGGAGTAGTCCCGGTGAGGAGGATGGAACGCCAGCTTTTTCATACCCGCCTTCCTCAAGTCCAGCAGGAAGGTAGAGTGGACCATGGGCACCGCGAAGCAGCCCAGCCGGTGGCGTTGCCGCGTGGGGAAATACTCTGCCGTACGCCGGTAGTAACCCTGACAACAGGCGCTCGGATTCAACTCAGACTCCAAAAGAGGCGCAATATGGTGGAGCTTCCTTTGCATTCGTGATATTGCGCTGACATGTGCCCATGGGAGACCTAGACGTAGAAGGAAGCCAAACCTTGGCTGGACCTTGTGTGACAACTGACAACGTGCCCTTTCCACTTACCTGTGGGGTGATGCCACACCAGTAGTTGGAGTAGGCACCCTGAGAGTCCAGCATGGGGGCGACCACAGACTTGTTCTCCGCTATCAGCAGGTTGAGGGTCTCTGGGTTGGTCAAGATGTTGTCTGTGTCTGCATACTGGAACAGTTCGACAAGGATAGATGAGAGAGGGTGTCTGTGTTGCTGTGCGTCAATGCGTGTGCGTTTGTGTGTCCATGTGTGTGTGTGTGTGTCCATCCGGGTAGGGGGTCAATTTTATTTACATTCAAGCAAATTCAGAAAGTATACGAGTTGGATGTTCAGTGTGATTCTTAACTGGAATTGTTGAAGTGGAATTTACCCCAACTACTTTGAAATAGTATGTGGGTGTGTTTGTGTGTCTTTATGTGTGAGTCTTAAGGTTTCAGAGTCACAAGTTATTATTTCAAGTTAATTGAATTGAATTTGAATTTAAATGGAATCTACCTTCAAAAAATCCTTTATTTCTACTGTTTGGTAAACAATAACATGAGATAAATCAAGAACTTCTAGCCAGTGGCAGAGTAAACATGTTGGACTGTACCAGAATATAGTCAGCCCAGCGTTGCTTAGCAAAGTTGAGAGCAGCTTGTTTGAGTTTCATCAAGTATTCATATCTGCCGTTGCTCCAGTATTTAGGCCCCGACTCTCCTGGGTAGGATCTGTTTAGAAATAAACGGAGTTTACACAAAACTGTGCGTGGAAACACATAGACACAAACAAGCCCGTGTGACAGTGTCCTTCCTCCTTAGCTTTGGCATGGAGGATCTTGGAGAGAGAAGATTACCACTTCCCCAGATAATGTAGAGTCCTGTAACATCCCTCTTCTCTTTACGCAAGTGGCTAGTAATATAATGTATACCTATACCTAGAGGGTGATGGTAACTAGATGTTTGTAGGTCTCTACCTCCACTCGCATGCACATCTGCACCCCCCCCCCCCCCCCCCCCCCCCCCCCCCCCCCCC
>JACXGK010004380.1:6345-38719 GCA_016801125.1 Novumbra hubbsi | reverse complement strand
GATGTTGGGAGCCAAAGAGTGGCCTTTTC
Source organism: Novumbra hubbsi (assembly GCA_016801125.1). NCBI lineage: Eukaryota > Metazoa > Chordata > Actinopteri > Esociformes > Umbridae > Novumbra > Novumbra hubbsi. Next base: position 38,690 of record JACXGK010004380.1, on the reverse strand, counting down.
TTTCAGAGAGTCACAGGCTTTGTGGGAATTGACACCATGTTCTCTAAATAGTGCACTGCTTTAGATCAGGCTCCCGTCACACAACAGTGCACTACTTTAGATTGAGTCTGGACAACTATAGTGCACTACTTTAAATGGAGTTGGGACAACTATAGTGCACTACTTTAGATGGAGTTTGGGCAACTATAGTGCATTGCTTTAGATCAGGCTCTCGTCACACAATAGTGCACTACTTTAGATTGAGTCGGGACAACTATAGTGCACTACTTTAAATGGAGTTGGGACAACTATAGTGCACTACTTTAGATGGAGTTTGGGCAACTATAGTGCATTGCTTTAGATCAGGCTGTCGTCACACAATAGTGCACTACTTTAGATGGAGTTTTGGCAACTGGGGATCACCAGGGTTTCTGACCCGGCCCAACTCTGACATCTGGGCCACAGTGATATTTTGGGTTCAAATTGGGTAGAATCCTAGAAAGGGCAGAACAGATCAGCACATGGAGGAGGGAGGTGTCTGGGATCTTTTGGCAAATGTCAAGTGTGTCTGTCTATTTCAGCCCCGAAGCCCCAAGTTGTTCCTTTTTTCTGCATCAAGACAAAAACACACGGGCTGGTTTGTTCAGAATGCCACCACCAGTTTCTGATCCCAGTCTGCCCCTGCATGCAGCAAAACCAGCTTATGAATCAGAAGGTAGAAGGTCTCCAGTTCTCAGGTTTCTCACAGTTCCAGGAGAAGTGCTGGTGAAGACTCCAACATGGATCCTAAGTTTCCGCCTTCTACCCTGGAACTGGGGGTGGCAATCTAACAAAAAGAGCAAAGTACGGACAAATACAGGAGAACTCATGAAATAATATTTACAATATCTAATAGCATTTTGTTACAATGCAACATCTGAGCATGTTAAATTTAAATCCGCCTACAGATGTCCAAATCTATCCTTTTGTCAGCTTGTGTTAACTGTTGTCATTCTTGTTTAACTTGAATGAGAATCATTTCAAAGCTACTTCAACGATAACACAGACCTCAGACGTGTTTTAATTGCAAGGTTTAAATGTCCATGTTGCAGACAATAGCCCCTAATAAGTCTTTTGTCCCAGAAAATTGGCAGAATATTCATCGCGGTTATTCGAACGTTAACTTAACGGATCATCTGGCTGAGGGTTAACCCACTTAAACAAATAAAGAACAGAGAAAGAGCAAGAGGAGAAAATGCACATGGCGCAGCGGCATAAAAGGCCTTCCCAGTTCATTTGCTGCTGCGGCAATCGTGTACATCGTCAACTAACGGTAATATTACTACTAACTACTCTACGTCAACACGAAAGCATTATGACCAAACAAAAGGCAGAACAATGCACGTCCTGTTTACAGTGCGTCTCAACCCCAGAACCTCTCACCATAATCACCAGCTTTTTTTCGACCCGTCACACATTGATTTTTGATGCACGAGACATGCTGGACTCAAATCCTGGACGTCAGCGAGCCATAAGTCAATATTGGCATCCAGCTGAAATGCATAAATAAACATATGTTAAACAGTATGGATTGGCTACAGGATATTTTCCATTCAATGTTTTCTGAGTCAAATGAGTGTTTGACATGCTCCTCCCACCCACCCACCCCACCCCAATCAGAAACACGCATATTCACTCAGACACGCCCCTCGCCCCGGTCCCATCCACACAGTCGTCCCAGCCTGCCCGCTGTGGTACTGGTGAAACTGGGTCAAGGATGAGTATCGACATCCTCACGCCGTCCTTCGTTCAGACGAGGGGGGGCGTCTGCGGCCCGCGGAATGGGGGAGGGGGGGGCGCCCCTAGAGGGGAAACAATCGTTTGGCCGAGGTGCTCGTTTCTCCAATCACAGCCCCGCCCCTCTTCGGAAACGCACCAGATGCCATATAGAACGAGGACCAGGCTGCTAGGGGCCACACACACACACCGAGTAAGGTGGGCGGGTTTGGAGAGGGCCTCCCCCAGGGCCTGCGGGAGAGGGGAGGGGGACGGTGAGGAAGATGACTGTGTAATAACTGCCTCGAAGCATCGGCTGCAAAATCCATCCCCATTACCGCCGCCTAAAAGATGCAAATGTGGCGAGCATAATCAGCTGTACGGCCAGGGGCTGTTTTTCAAGTATCCCCCCCGCCTCCGGGCCCCCGTGTCCTCCCCGGTAAGAGAGGAATTAGGGCGAGAAACACAGACGGACCCAGTTCACGTTGCTCCGAGGAAGCCCCCAACCAAACCGTTCCAAATCGTTGTGGAAAAAACGGGGGGGGGGGGCCCTGTTGTTTTGCTTAGAACTCTCTCAATACGAGCCCGGCCAGTGGACTCCTACGATGAGGAGTGCCCAAGCCCCCCCCCCCCCGCTCGCTAGCGTGCACACGGTCGGGGAGAACGCGGGAGAGAGGGGTCCCGGAGCACAGCCGGCGCGACGTGTGCGAGAGGAGGTGAGGAATCTTTTAGGGAGGTTGTAGTGACACGGGAAGCCAAAAAAAAAAACATCTACTGTATACGTTAAAAGCTAAAAAATGTCACTGGAAGTCAAGTTAATGTGCAGAGCGCTGAGGGTCATGTACCACTTCTAGGAATCAGGGTGGGATTCAAGGGAAATTGTAGGATTTTGGTAATAGGGTAGGATTATGAGAATAGGGTGGAATGTAGGGAACAGGGTGGAATTTTGGGAATAGGGTAGGATTTTGAGAAAAGGATGTTATGTAGGGAATATGGTGGGATTTAGGGAATAGGAAAGGATTTTGTGAATAGGGTGATATTTAGGAAATATGATGGAATGTAGGGAATAGGGTGGGATTCAGGGAATATGGTGGTATCTAGGGGACGGGTGGGATTTAGAAAACAGGATGCGATTGAAGAAACAGGGTGGTATCTAGGGAACAGGGTGGAATTTAGGAAACTAGGGGGTATCTATGGGACAGTGTGGGATTTAGGGAACATGGTGGTATCTAAGGAACAGAGACCTGGCTGTTCTATACATTTTTTTTTTTTTCGCTCACAATGATGTTTTTGATTTTGACTTAAAATGATTTACTTCGTACATAAATTCACTTGAATCAATGTGCCACCTTGATTAGTTCAATAAAATATTTATCATTATCTTTCAGAAGAGATTATTTCTTGACCATCAGGCAATAGTAAATGGTTTATTGTCTTCTAAACCCAGCACAGGGGACAGCCTTAACAACCTAATGTTGTGGGGGGCGTCCTAAAGACTCACAGGGCAGATCCAATCAAGAGGGCACAATCTGGTGATGAAAAGCCTATGGTTACAATAGATATGGTCCTTCCGTTATCTAAAGTCTGACCCAATTAATTAATAATGAAATAAGATTTACATTTTCTTTGTTAATTTTAGAAAATGTAAATCTTAGTTTTTAGAACGATTGAAAAACAAAACAAATGACGAACAACATCCATACAACTCCACATCAATTGTATAACGACCACACAATGTATAATGACCAGACACAAAAATATTGGTTGAGAAAAATTGGCCGTACGAAAAAAGACTTGTCCTCAGTCAGGTTGTGTATGTACATCAATGTGTGATATACATCTGTTCACTCGTATTTCTAAACCACCTAATTGTGTTTTTAAGCTTGGGTTGGTTCCTGTAATTCAGCTCGACTAGCTGTTCCTGGGAGGAAACATATGGCGGGGGATTTGAAAGCTCCGAGGTGGGAAGCATCTTACACATATCCTCTGTACTGAGTGTCATAACTACCCAGAGCCCAGCAGACCCGCTCAGCCATTAAAGGAGAGGAAAGGAGAGGACAAGGGAAGAATAGAGTCCGTTTTAGCTGTGGAAGCAGGTACAAGACTGGAAGTTCAAGTAATGGAGTCACAGAGGGCCTGCTGGATGGCCAACTCAGTTCCCCGTTAAGCTGTGATCTGCAGGGACACGGTGATCTCAGATTGCTTTTCCCACCAATTTCTTTATAAATGTCATTTTTTTTTCAGATTTCTATTCTCCGGGAGTCGGAAGAATGGGAGAAAAGCTGGAACAATATACAAGAGGAGTGTACACAGGTGTCAGGGCGGGAGACGTGTTCTACTAGACAAGGGAATGGTCAGAGTTGTCCACCCTGGACTAAGAGGTTCTGGAGGGAGAGAGAGGAGGAGAGACAGGGAGGAACATGGCTGTTACTATAGTGGTGTTCCTCTTCAGGGACTTAGCACACACGTACACTCTGGCACTAGCCAAAGAAGTGTCAACACGTATCGGGGTCTCCATTCCACGTCGTCATGACGATAGAGCTTTACATTGGCCCCACATCCCTTTGCCCAAACGCGGTTTTACACGGATCTCGAACGTGCACCAATTACCTTCTTCTCCATTACTGAAACATCAATAGCCACACTCGCTGAGCCCGGCCGGACACAAGTTGTCCCGGGCGATTGTTGGGCAGCGGTGCAGAGAGGTGCTCGGCGGCTGCCCTCGTTGCTGTGGTGGTCGCCGTGGCGAGGAGAGGGGGCCGTGTCAAGCTGTGTTGAGGCGCTGTGTGCTGGGGGAACCGTCAGCCAGTTCGCCGGCGCCGTGGTAATACTGGCTGGAAACCACAAGGGGGAGCTGTGGCTCTGCCTTTTCCATCCACACGCTCACCTGGAACAAGTCTCTCTCCATCCACATCAGTTGTTCTCCGTCTCTCTCCATCTTTCTTCTACCTCTCTCTCTTTCACTTCCCTCGCTCTTTCTCCTTCTCTCCCACTATCTCTCACTATCTCTCTCTGTATAGATGTATGTCTTCCCCTTCCTGTCTTTCCTCCTCTATTTATTTCCTCACTCATCCTCACCAGTGGTCTCTCTCACCCACCCCTTTCTACTGCCCCCCCCCACTCTCACTTCTCTCACCCCACAACAAACACTTTCTGTCTCTCTCTAACTTTCTTGTTCTCTAACTCTTTATAGTTCTCTGAATGTCTCCCCCTCAGTCTCAATCTTTTCTCATTAACAGTCTCGTTCACCCTTTCATCTGTTTCTGTCTCCTTCTCTGTAGCTCTGTTTGTCTTTCTTTCACACATTCATTTGTTTCAGTTCTCTTCTCTGTAACTCTCTCTTACTATTTCTTTTTGTCTTTCTCTCTTTGACATTCTCTGCTTTCGGCAAAACATTGTATTTAATTCGTTTTTTTTTCTTAAAATTCAAAATACATTTTTGTTTACTTAATTCCTGTAGTTAAACAAGACGAAGTCACGTATCAAAACTGCTGTTGGTGTCAAGTGTGTATGGCACAGATAGGCTGTAGTCTAATGAGTAAGAGTTGACTTCCACAAGGGCTCAGAATGGGACCAGAGTTTGTGTGGTTTTCCATGGGGTCAAAGGATCTACTACAAGGAACAGCCTTTGACCTATCCAGTTCGTGGCAGTGTTGGAATGGTTCCTTCGGGTGTTGTTGATGACTTTGTAGTTGATGAATTTCCTGTTGCTTTATGTGTCTGGAAGACATTTTACAACAGCTTGATGAAAATGGAAAAAAAAATCCTATGAGATAGAAAGACTCCAATGTATCTACATTTTGAAAAGACATTTCTGCAGGTGTTTGTGTCCAAACGAGACTCCATTGTATACATGTATTAGCCACGTCTGAGTAAAAAATATTTTTCTTTTCTTAAACCCAAACATCATCTGTCTGTTTATAACTTTCAGTGACCAAAGTAAGGCTGGTTTACATCTTTCTCCAACCACAACTTTCCACACCCTACCACACCCAACCCCATCCTACCCCACCTTACCCCACCAGCAATATCAGAAGCTCACCAGAGGTCCCAGCCAGTTTCCTAAGACAGGGAAACAATTCAATGTGCACAGGAAATGCATAATGAGGATTGTAATTCTTAATTTCCTTTTGTGCAGTGGTTGATATATATTTATTTATTTTTTGAGTTGTGGGAAAACTCGTGTCGAAATCCAGGGTAGAAATGCTAAACATCGTAAGCCTTCGACAACATCAATTCCTCTACGTGTTTTGAATGGCCAGCAAATGACTCCTCCGTCTGGGTGATCAAATCCGGGTCCCACAGACTCCACCTTCTCTAGCAGCAGCCGTGAACCGGTCAGTCAGTTATCGAGACTCTAGTCCAGGAAGTGGTGTGTATCACTTCCTTCTCAAGATGGCATATTTACTGTTCTAGCCTGCAAGATCATGACTCTGCCCTAGTAAATGTAGTGGTGTATGAAAAAGGCAATTACATGTCTCTGGGTGACCTTTAAACGAGCACCCTCCAATCTACCCATTATTATCATAGAGAATGATGAGTCCCTCCCTCAGCAAGACACTCAACCGCCCTGTTTTCCTGTCGTCAACCAATCACAGCGCAGGCACATGGAGGACGTGTCCCGGCTTGTTTGTTTACAGAAGGAAGACGGTGCCGAACCTCCTCCCCAATCAGACCCCTCCCGAACCTCAAAGACAGAGGGAGGGAAATGCCGCTGTGTCTGAAATGACGGGATCGAGGGAACGAGCGAGGGGACAACTCCGGAGTTCCGGATGTCAAGTATCTTCCTAGTCATCCTAATGAAAACACAGCAAATGTTGCCTTGTTTGTAGTCATTATCAGTTCTTACATGCTCCGGGCTCCTGCATTAAACATTAGACAGCCTCAGATGTCTCCTTAACACTCTAATTCCCTCCTCAGTATTCAGCCTGTCATTGCAAAATCAGCCAGCCACACAGAGGCCGCGTCCCAAACCCGAGAGGCGCCCTCGGTTTGACACGCGGACGGTTCCGAGAAGGCCCGCGCAGCCCCGAACTTGGAAAACAGGGCGCAATTTGTGACGCGGACGGAGTCGGCCCGAGAGCAAGGGGATGGGGGCAGGAAGTGAACAAGTAACGTGGAGGCGTAGCGTGGAGACGGGGGGCATTGTCATCGGCGCTCACTTTCGACCCCCACCCTCACGCCGGGCTCAGCCCTGGCCCACTCACAGTGGGGGGGGGGGGTTGGAGGGGGGTTGGGGGTGGGAGGGGGGTTCACGAGTGACACTCGAATTCAATCTCCTCCAGCCTGCCGCTGCAGCCAGGCTGCCTATCTTCCCCGCACAGGGCGAGGTGGCGGGCATGCAGCGTGCCGATAGCGGGCCTCTTCAAAAGGGACCGGCTTCTGAGCCACTGGAGCTGCAACAATGGAGCCCACTTCTGTCAACAAAGAGGGAGACTCGAGAGCCACAGATATCTACTCCACTGGAAGATTAACACGGCTAAATCCGTTTAGGCCCCCTGCTTTCATTTTTACATGTCTTTTTTTTTCTTTTTCTTTCTGTACTTATTTACAGAACGCTGATCTCCGCGGCTGAATTGGAACAAGAGATTAGCCAGATTTAAAGGCAAAAACGGCCGTGTTTTTGAACGGACGATGCGGGTTTTGAAGAACTTGGACATTCGCACAAGAAAGGCTTTTGCGCTGGGTGAAGTTTAAGGGAGCGCAGATTTCACGTTGACAAAATCGAACTTTTTATTTGCAGGGATCCATTTCAAACACAACCTAAGAAAAAGAATATGCCTTGTTAGTTGCTGTGTGTGTGTGCCTGCATTTGCTGGCCTGTTTGTGTGTGATCCCTGGCTGTTCTCCTCATGTCTAATGGTGTTCAGGCTGAAAGCCAGGACAACTAAATAGCTGCACAAACCCTACAGACACATTAGGTTTAACATTAAATGTGTAATCAATGCCATGCTTCATGCCTTCAGTTCCTTACAGTGTGACATTGCAAAAGTAAAGCAAATGTCCCACATTCCATCCAGGTACCTCATATAGTCACAGGGAACTGGAAACACTGTCATAGGGAATAGGAACCACTGTTATATGGAATAGGAAACACCCTCACAGGGAACAGGACTTCATAGGAAATCAAAAGCAACACCCATACGTTACATTACTCCATACGCCTGCAACATCATGAAACTCTGGGATTTTATCGGCCAGTAAGATCTTCAGGAGAACTTGTAGCCGGAGATGTAGAGTTACCCAATTCCCAGATGCTCTGATCTCGATGGGCTTTGATTTTAACAAAGTGGGGAGAGTTCCGTCCGGGTCCTTTCTTCACAATGTTAACACAAGTCATTATACACCAATGCCAACTGTTTTTTCCCCCCTCTGTGCAATCCAGCAGTTCATCAAATCATCCGCCAGATGTTGCAGCAATGAAACCCAACTCCGCAACGTTATCACAGAGGGCAGGTTAAATTGACGGGCCCCTGTCTCGGCATCCCAAACGGCAGCCGGTCCCCCGTGAGGCAGGGACCAGGGCCCAGTGCACCACAAAGGGACCAGGCATCCATTTGGAAGTCAATTCTGTCCCGCTCCTGGCTGGAGGAGTATTTTCTGATCGCGGAGATGGGGCCGGTGGATGGGGGTTGCAGCCGGGCCGCGGGACGAGGAGTTAGGTCGAGGCACGGTGGAGGGGGTGTCGGGCGTTGGATGATAGGGAACGTGGAGGCACCGAGGCTGAGGGGTTGACAGCGAGGCCGGGGAGAATATGGATAAGTGCTTAAAAAATACAACCGGGGACAGGGGAAAGCCAGGGCCGCAGCCAGCTGAACTCAGCCTTGATAAGCAGCGAAGGAGCCGCGGAGGAGTGGAACAGTTTGATAGGGTTCTACGAGAGACGGTCAGATAAGAAGACGTCTGGCACAATGTAATGCCGAAAATAGACTGGCTGGAGCACACTGTCCCTAGGAGGCTCCACGGTTATTTTTGAAACCGTTACGTCAAGCTGCAATATGTGTTCACCCGAATCATGTTTAAGTGGGAACGTACGCATCCGATACAACAACGCTTTGGACCTCAGTCATGTCAGAGGGAATACAAGAGGGGCTGTGTCTAAAAGTGGGTTTGGTTTATGTGCCACAACGTTAAAGGAACAAAACCTACCAACAAAGGGTTGAGGTCTTAAAGGTACGTGTTTCTTTTCAGCTCAAAGAACCATGTTTCTTTCCATACTGAAGGACCATGTTCATACCCATACTAAAGGAACATATTTCTATCCATACTAATGGACCATGTTTCTATCCATACTAAAGGACCATGTTCTTATCTACACCGAAGAACCATGTGTCTTTTCATACTGAAGGTCCATGTTCATACCCATACTAAAGGAACATGTTTCTATCCATACTAAAGGACCATGTTTCTATCCATACTAAAGGACCATGTTTCTATCTATACTAAAGGTTCATGTTTCTATCCATACTGAAGGACAATGTTCCTTTTCATACTAAAGGACCATGTTTCTATCCATACTAAAGGACCATGTTTCTATCTATACTAAAGGTTCATGTTTCTATCCATACTGAAGGACAATGTTCCTTTTCATACTAAAGGACCATGTTTCTATCCATACTAAAGGACCATGTTTCTATCTATACTAAAGGTTCATGTTTCTATCTATACTGAAGGACAATGTTCCTTTTCATACTAAAGGACCATGTTTCTACCCAGTAAACAGCAAATAACTAATAAAATCTGTTCTTTTTCTTGATTGTGGTTTTGGTATAAAGTACCAAGGAGACATGAACATAGACTCAGACATCCAGAGCTACACACAGTCATGGTTGGAGAGAGAGAAGGGGATGGAGGGAGAGAAAGAAAGAGAGGTAGAGAGATAGTGATGAAAGAAACAGTGAGAAACAGTGAGCAACAGAGAGAAAAAGAGAGAGACAGAGAGAGTGAGTGAGAGAGAGAGAGAGAGAGAGAGTCAAAGAGGGCCTCTGTTTCTTGGCAGAAGGTCTGAACATCTGCATTTGTGAAATACAGAAGGAATAGCACACAGACCAACCTTCAGCACGGCTGTTGAAATACATTTGGAGGTCAGGCTCTGATACATGCAATTATCAAAGGGGAAAGCAGACATACTGCAAGCCGTGAGAGGAAACACAGGCTGGAGAGGCCGTTACTGATGGGTGCTATAGGTTTAATGGTCAAATGTCTCTCCCTGATTTCCAGTGTCAGAGTCATTCTGGAACATCAGCGACTGCCGTGGTACTTGCTGTTTTCTGTCATGATACACTTCCACCAATACACTGTGGATGCACACACACACACACACACGCGCACAGACACAAAAAGGCACGCAGCATTATCCACTTGTATTTGCCTAACAGCATGCGAGGCAAGAGGACCGTCGCTATTCTCTCCACATCAACAAAATCCTCCGAGTCTTAAGTCACAGCACAAGAGCCCCACCGCCGATGGTCTCTGGCTCAGACTAAAAGCAAAAGCAGGTACAAGCGCCCCGGGTAACGTGGTGTCTGAGCGCTGCCAAAGACCCGTCTCCCCCCTCAGAATACTTCCTAATCTGGTTTGTAGTGTGTAATAGGCGTGGAGAGATACACCGGAGCTCTCACTTCCCCCAGACGACAGTGTCTCCCTCCCTCGCCCCTTCCCCCCCCCCCCCCCCCCCCCCCCCCCCCCCCCCCCCCCCCCCCCCCCCCCCCCCCCCCCCCCCCCCCCCCCCCCCAAGAAACCATTCTCTTTCGGGGGATGAAACAATGATTTAAAGACCCAGAAAAAACAAAGGGACACCCCCCAAAACCAATCTCTTAAAAAAAGAACAATGGAATGTGTTACGTGGCCTAATAGCTACGACTACAGTCTTTATGGTCACTGCAAAGACAATAACAGGCTGTATGGTGACCATAGTTACAATGAAAGACATCTGAATGGTGTTTGGGTTCTGGCCTGTAATGATCTTCACAACTAAAGATGATGGCTGTGGACACCTATAACTCTTACTGCGACTTTTGTCAGTCAAAGTAAGCGTAGTAAAATATATATACCTCTGTTCAGAACCCATAACCCGACTCGTCACCTTAACTATGTCTTGAATCCTTAGATGTAAGTAACTGAAAATAACTAAATTGGACCTCAGGAATGTATAACGCGCATTACATCAGCTGGATCAGGTGAAATATGCTAGGTAGAGCATGAGAAGAAACGGAAGAAAAAAAAATATATACCAATAAATCGATAGAAATAGCTTGTCTTTCTAGGGCACATCATTTATGAGTGTGCAGAATGAGATGATGAGAATATCTGGCTTGACTAATTATGTGAGGGAATACAGGGATCCTTGAGCTGTCACTCAAACCACAATCCCAGGTGATCTGGAAATGAGTGTTGATCTTGGAACCTTCTAAAGGAAATTACATCACCATGCGTGTCTGTAGTTCACTAAAAGAGGGGTGGTTGGATCGGTTGACTCATTGGTTAAAAAGTGGAGGGCTGGAGAAGTTCATTTCTTCTTCTTTTTCTTTACACCCCCCCCACCCAGAAAGAAGAATGATGTATAGCTAAATGTGATTAAGGGGTTCTGGGTAGACTACTCATCAGTAAATGGGGGCTAGAAGCAACCACCTATGTTGTTGAAATGTTCTTTTGGCAAGGGGTTAAAAAATGTATGGATGTACAGACTCCACTGCAACAGTAATGGCCTGAGAAAACCAAGGAATGAGAGGGAAAATATGGCTCTCCTCATATCCGCTGACATTTTTATTGTGCCGTGGCTTTTTTAATGGGAGCTGAGGCAATGGTGTTCTCGGTAATGACCGTGTTTGTAGTGACCCTACCGCCTAGACAAACAACCCACATCACCCTGACCCAGAACCTGAGGCGGTGAACACTATTTAACAGATGTACACGCTGGCTTTAATCTCTTGCTTTGTTTTCCATTCAAATGATCGGCCATGACAATGTAGACAGCCCTAACTTAAGAAAGTATTTCAACCCTTTAACGGCCATGAGGCTGGAAGCCATCACGGCCGTGAGCTGTGGACTTACACGACACTTAATACAAAAGTAGGAAAAAGAAAGGATTACATTATTTGTCCATGGCCATATGATGGGGAGGAATGGGGAACCCTGGAAATAGGATATCCTGCCTCATTTCTTTGGCCATTTCTTATAGGAGAACTTCCATTGTTCCAATTTACAATGAATGAAGTTATAAGGCAATTCAATTACTATAATCATTGCATGTATCTTGAATTTTCGCAAGTGGACTTTGAATGTACATTATAGCTAAAGGCTTGTGTATTTTGAGCGGCACATTTCTCAGGACACACACCCATCCTTGGCCCTTGTCTGTTTTTCTCACTATGATAATTAGCTTAACACAGCGTGAAGAAATAAACGACAGTGGCGGGTGGAGAAATGAGCTATTGAAAAAGGCCAACGCACTTGTCCTTAAAGGACGTTATACGGTCGCTTTGATTAAATATAAATCAGGGGACGGAAATACTGTACCGTCGTCGCTGAGGCTTTTAGCGTTAAGTTGCAGTCTCTTCCTAAAAGGCAAATTTAGGCGGCAGAACGTTAACTGCAAGGTAAGAGTGTTGTTTTATCCCCTCAGTAACCAGACCAATTATCTGCAAAAGGTTTTTTCTTCTATTTCTTTTTTTGCAATAGCTAATGCATCCCCAGTCTCCTTCCACCATCTGCCCTTCCCCTTTAACACTCTGGAATTTTCATGAGATAGGACAGAAATGGGCACTTCCCTTATTACCATCTCACTGTGGAAATCAAATATGCAAGGAAAGTAGTGTATATACTAATTAGTGCTGAATTCATAATTACTGTGCTCATTGATGGAGATACATTTGAATACATTCATCTCCCCTGGGAGCAGAGCCAGGCTGTCCAGAATAGTTGGAGAGGAGAAAAAAAATGCCCTCAGCCCCTTCTTTTCTTCTGGAAATTAGGGATCTGTGGCTTGCAGTAATACTACGAGACGAGAAGATCCAAAGCGCCCGCCATTTCTTCAAATATAATTAATCAAGTGATGCATGTAACCTAATGAATGTATTTGATACGAGCCCATCGCCCAGTTATTCAAATATAGGCTTTATCTTCATCCGCTGTTAGAACTGCTAAATGTTAGCCAGAGAAGACGAAGGCCAGGCAGGTGTAGCGACGACATTATGTGTGTGTGTGTGTGGGTGGTGGGTGGCGATGGGGTGGGGTCGTTTCCGCCACTGTTCTCCTCGCACGTCAAACAACGCACACCCTTGTCAATTGGAGGAGGCGAAGGAGGCACGCGTGTGACAGGGAGCCACCGGTTTTAATTGGCGAAGATTAACAACAATTAGAGTCAGTGAACTGAGCTGCGAGGGAGTAGAGCCTTGAGCGGTGAGCGAGTGTCGACGCAGTGCAGGGACGCAGTGCAGGGACGCAGTGCAGGGACGCAGTGCAGCGACGCAGTGCAGGAACGCAGTGCAGGGACTATTAAGGACCCTCTCGTTGCCCGACGTCTTCTGAAGAACGTTGCTCTCCACCCCTCCATCTAAAAGACGCTGCCGCGAGGCAGGGGCCCAACCTCATCCGGAGAGACGGAGGACACGAGGCCAAGCGCGGGGGGACAAATCAGACCCAGTTGGACTAAATGTCTCCACCAATCACAACCAGGGATGCCATGTTGTTGGGGGGTGTTTTAATGAGAACGGTAGCTAGTTGATTAGGTCTTAATTGAAACATGACATGCATGTAAATGGTCGTAAAAAAACAATATGTTTCTGTAACCGCAATTGTGTGTTTTGCTGTTGTTACAATTGTCGGTTCAGAAATGGGATTGGGATACACAGTTTTTTTCCTCCCCTGTGAGTGGTGAGAGAAACTGCGGAACGGTAATGATCACCATTAAGAACACTTTTAAATCAAATGTTAAAGAGAGACGGAACTAAATATAATTTTATATTTAGCCAACCTTATTTATTAGATACGTTTATTAGACCTATTAAAATGATCAGATCCGGTTGGATGACCTCTAGTCACATTTTCCTGTTGGTTTTTTGTTTTATTACAGTATTACGTTTTTATTTATTTTTTATTTGGGGGTTTAACTAATAATTTATGTCAAATTTCTCAAAACTACATAATACATACATAATTAATCATTTATTACGGATTCATGTTACCCAGTTGTGTTGGGAACATTACATTACTAAGGAGTTATGATACCCAGTTGTGTTGGGAGCATTACATTACTATGGAGTTATGTTACCCAGTTGTGTTGGGAACATTACATTACTAAGGATTTATGGTACCCAGTTGTATTGGGAACATTACATTACTAAGGAGTTATGTTATCCAGTTGTGTTGGGAACATTACATTACTATGGAGTTATGGTACCCAGTCATGTTGGGAACATTACATTACTATGGAGTTATGGTACTCAGTTGTATTGGGAACATAACATTCTTAAATACCTTCAATTTATCAAATAAAATGTTTCTCATTTAAGTCAATAAGTCAATAGTGTTTTAATAACACAAGAAAATGCATTACACGTTTAACATTAATTTTCACATCAAAAAACGTTCGCCATTATGTGAAACTAATATATTTTTTAAAGCTATTGTTTTGAATGCTATTTGTGTATGTGTGTGTGTGTAAACTAGTAAGGGATTATGTTTGTTTTAATGATGAAGCAGGGGGAAATATCCTCCTGTAACGAGGACCCATGCAGAAACACCGACCAGGTGGGAATCCTACTGTACGGGTGCCATATGCAAGGCCAACGTAGCATGCATCCCCATACGGCAGGTCAGGTTAACATATGTACACCGGAAAATGACTAATGACATATCAAAACAACGTTTTTTCACGTCCTCCCATTCACACACAGCCTTTTGATGGAGTAACAAGAACATTTAAAACTGAGACAAGAATTACCTCCTGCCTCAACCGTCCCGATACCCTGTAAACGGTTACATCTGAGAGAGTGCAGGTCGGGGTGGAGGTAGAAGGGTGGAGGCGGAGGGGGCAAAGGAGGCAGAGCGATGGGGGGCGTTCACACTGTGCCGTCAGGAACAGCAGCCAGAGGGGATGTATGCCCAGCAATGTGCCCCACCAGCCAAGACAGCAGCATGCCCAGACGACAGATGCCAGCCACTCCGTCCAGAAGTCTGCCATCAATGCCCCAGGTTGCACCGGTACAGAGAGGGGGGGGGGGGGGGGGGGGGGGGGGGGGGGGGGGGGGGGGGGGGGGGGGGGGGGGGGGGCAGGGTGGTAACAGAGAGAGTAAGAGGCATTCGTTTGGCAGCTGGGACGTGGAAACATTCAATGTTGTTTTGTGCGTGTTTGTGTCTGTGTGTGCTGGTGTGTGTGTGTATGTGGTGGAGAAGGCAGGGATTAGCTAGGAGCGCTAGGATGTCCCTGCTAAACATAAGTTCCCCCCCGCTGCTGCACGCTTGGAAGCGGATTGTAACTACGTCACGGTTGGCCGGATCACCATCAGGATCACCTTAAGTCCGGTCGTGCGTTCACACCCACGCGTACGTTCAAATAGCCGCACGACTGACGGCCGATTAAACCTGAGCCGGGCTCGGCTGGTCTCCCCAAGCTAATATACACAAACTATAGTCCAGTTATTAGCAGAAGACTGGTGGGGCCCAACCATGGCAACTCGCTATATGTGGAGCAGTACTTTTGACAACAACCCAGAGGGACTAGGGTGCTATTTGGGAGCCGTCCTGGGATGAGGCGGCGGAACACAGCGTACATCATGGGGGTTCCTGGAAGGCTTGCGTGTCGTGCGGCTGAGGGCCACAACTCTAGCCGTGGTGACGTGCAACCTCCCGGTCGACAGGAAGCCTGTAACCGGTGGCGGGAGAGTTGTGGAATGGGCGTGGGGGAAACACGCTGGCAGAGGTCAGCGGCAGGGTCAGTGTGCTGAGACCCGCGGGGTCAAGGTTCACACCGTTTAGATGAAGGGAGTCATTACTGAGGCGTTTTGTGGTGTGCGTGTGTGTGTTTCTTACATCAACCGGGATAATTTTTTGCCCACCCTTCTTTACAGTACTGCTTCCATTGTGTAATGTGTAAGGGCTTGTCTTGCACGCACAGCCCTCTTCAAGTCTTTCCACAGTATTCTGTTTTGCCAAAATAATCTGTTTCTTTCGTTCGACCAGGTTCAAGTCCAGTCTAAAGCCCTGAGATCTCTAGAGCAGGTATTCATCAAAGATCTATCCGTGTGCAGTCGTCGTTCCCCTCAGTCCAGATTAGTTTCACAGTCCCATTCGCTGAATAACACCCCCACAGCATTGTGCTGCCACCACCATGTTTCCCCACAGGGGATGTTATTAGCCAGATGATGAGCGATACCAGGACCATCAGGTTCTTGGTTCCCTCTTTGATCAAGGCCCCTCTCCCCTGACCGCTCGATTTTGCTGGGCGGCTAGGCCGAGTATGCACATTGCCGGTTCCAGACTTCATCCGATATCACGTAATCAAGTATTTCATTAATATTCGTCTCCTACATGAATAGGGACCAAGGACACCGTTGACCTACGACCTGATTCATTTGCGCTTAATAACTACACACTACAAAGCTGTGCGTTCACATAGCCACCAGGGGTATCATGCAGGTCCCGGAGCTAAACCAAGTCATTAGAAAAAAAGCATCAAAGACGGACATTCAGGAGGTAGACATAGCTAACGTATTCAAACCCCGCCGGAGTGAAGTGGCTCTCGAAACCGGATGCCTCTTCAGTGGTCGGGGTTTATACAGGTTAAGAGAGACTGGGGTGGGGGGAGGGGGAAGGGTGTGGGCTTGTGAGAAAGGGGTCAGCCGTGCTAATACAATTCTGACCTTCGAGGTAGACTCTTGAGTTGAGTGCGTCAGAGTCTGTGTGGAATCCCGTGGCTTCGGCTGAGATGCTCTGTGATGCTTAGGGAACAGCAGTGCTGTAGGTGTATATTTATGTATTTACTCGCGTTAGGCTGTGGTTGGTTAAGCTCATGAATGAACAATTTCAATCCGCCCACAGTCACCTGGAAGAAATGTTATTCGATGCCATGGTCTCATTTCAGATGGATGTGGGTTTGTGTATTTGTTTGTGTGTGTGTGTGTGTGTTTGTTTTATGCAAAAGTAGACACAAACGATTTCCCCCAAACCTATACCCACAATAAGAGCAGTAGTCAAATCACCTGCACAGCCTCTAGATGTTTTAGGAATGTAGACATCTAGAGGCTGTCAGTAATTCAAATCACATTCTTAGGAATTTAACATTTCAACATCAGCAGCTCCAGGTTGGAGAAAGGCCCAGTGTGCCTGCATTTGCATACTGTATCTTCATGTGAGCCAATGAAAGAGCTCCTTGGTGTTTTTCCCAACATATGCGTACCGGGCTTAGCCACCCATTCTTCACAGCTATTGGTGGCCTGGCCTCCAGGCCACACCTCCGCCTCAACACTTTACCATTTCAACCCCTGCACGTTTAGACTGGCAAGCGGCCTACGCTCAGCTGAAAGACCTGACACCGCGTTGGCTGACAGATCAGTGTGCCTGATAGGCACTGGTGGAAGTGGTGGTTGAGTGGTAGAAAGGTTGCTATACAGTTGTATCTTGCCAGCTGTCAATCACATTTCAAATTAATATCCCACAGCTGCCATCAGATGAAATATGGTGGCTTGGTAAAAATAAATAAATGATGTTATTTCATTCTTTAATGCCTATGAAAAGTTACCCAAACATTGTACTTCCTTTTTATAGGCGTGTTTTTCAATACCAACCTTGTCTCTGGTATCCTATGCAGTAATTCTTCCAGGAGTCCCATTAAATTCCTCATGTGCAACTATCAGCTAACTCTGACTTCATCAGCGGCCCTTTATTCTGAATACACACATGTCAACACCTTTGCGATGTGCCATAAACCAGAATCTCACCAGCAATGATACTCATCAGTCACCCGCCCTGGGTTTTTACACACAGAAATAGAAGAAAATAAATATACAGTATACGGCTTGAATGTTACTGGAACTCAAAACCTATATATTTTATTGGGGTTTTGATAAGGTTGATCACCGCTTCTCCATAAAAGATGTCACTTCTATATTTCACCGCTAGGATTTATTTCAATGGGTTGTCATTATTCTTTTTTTTCTCTGTGCTTAAAACAAGAAATACATTAACAATCATACTTCTAAACTCTGTGTGAGACTGTTGCTCACAGTATTCTAGTATGAGTTCGTATCTGTATGTTAATAATGCTATTGCAACTGTTTGACCCAGGAACATTTAATGAGCTGCTTTCAGATATACGGAGAGGCAACTTGCTCGGCCTGTCAAAAACAAACTAACCTGTGTGACCATAGATGTCACTGAGCCACTTTAGTGAGATAATTACCATTGTAGTCAGATCAGCACTTTGTAAAGTCACTGGGACTCTCTTGGCTAATTTTCCTTCCAATTTAATACTTCTACTCTCCATCTAATGATATTTTTCCTCAGTCTTTTTGCCTATTAGTTACTTCTCTTCTTTCAGCGCATGAGTACATTCAAAGATGTATTATTTTCATTTCATTTGTGGAATGTAAAAAACCTCTATGGCTGAAACTGAAGAAGTTCTGTTAATTCAAGCAATACTGTAAGATACAGATGAATAAATATATACAGTGCGTTAGAAAATAATTGTTTTAATTTAAACCTATTGTTTTAATTTAAACCTATTTAAACCATTGGCCTCCATCATTTATAAATAGAAGACATTCTCTAGGTTTCTTCCAAAGTATTGAGTCTACTAAGGAGTTTTCCTAGCCACTGTGCAACTCTTGTAGTTCCTTGCCTTTTTGGAGTCTGAGGACGAAGAATCTCCAATTTCACTTAGTGACTGCAAACGTAAAATGGGATTTTTAAGAAAGGTACAGACGAGATATAATACAAAACCTGAACCATTTCAGGTTTCCCTTTTGTTTGTGTCTTGCACAGGATAAACCAGGCCATCCAAACACATTGGAGAGTTACCATTGGTTAAAAGGGACTGGGAGGCGGGACGAGGAGCTCGCGAGGAAGGGATCAGCCGTCGTAACAGAACACTGACCTCCGGCAGGGACACCTCTTGAGTTGAGTGCGGCCAGGGTCTCCGGTGTCTGTCCGGGTCGCTTGGCTTATTAAACCGCAATACCTCCGTCCCACGCAACACAACACCGGGGCGGCACAGGGCAATGTCAGGCGACGTAGCTTTTAGGTCTCCGCCCCCACACGCCATCCGCTGGTAACGTAAAGTGGCACCCCGTGGCGGCATCTCTGTCTCCTCTGCGTGGTTAGAACGGAGTTCACGCGAGCAGCACGACACCCGTAGCACTGCCATGGGGGGCCTTTCAGCTAAACACTCAGGGCTGGGGCCTCGTCACTGGGAGCCCGGATGACTGACGGCACGGCGGCGTGATTAATATTAGAAGCTCATTAAACGGAAAGCAGACACAGGGAGAGAGAGAGAGAGAAATGTGGGCCTGTCTAATTGGTTTTATCTTTACCTGTCGCCCGTCAGTCCTGACGTTTACATCTTACCCAGTTCTGTCCCATTCCGCCCTGCATATCGGACTAGAGCGTTGGCCTGCTTTGTTCTAAGTGAGGGTTGGTGACACATAGTTAGTGATGGGATAAGCACCCGTGTGCTTGAGGCCTCGGGGCGATATAGAAAACTGTTTCACTAAAGGGGTGCGTGTTTAAAAGAAGGTCTTAAAATCTTTGAAAGTTTGAGTTACAGGAAGCGTGTGAGGGGACTTTCCTCACAAGCCTAGTACGCATGGAAAATGGCACCCTGTTCGCTATGCATTGCACCATTTTAGCCTTGAGCCCTAGGGGACCCTTGAGTGCACTAGTCAGGGCTAGGGTGCCATTTGGACTTCACATACCATGGTCAATTACATCCGCTACTTTAGCCAGGTGTCCTCTGTGCCTGCTCACTGCCTCTCAGCTGGGGAGGGCCAGGCCAGTGAGAGTTACCTCCCTGTGCCAGCAGGGAGCCAGACAACATCGGTTAACTATCATCTCCTCATGTTCACTAGCAAGCCTGTGTGTGGGGGGGTGGAGGAACGGGTGGAGGAACGGGTGTAGTACAGGGAGGAGATGTGTTTGAAAGAGGAGGAAGATTTGGAGGAGGAGATGAGTGGGAGGTAGAGGATGAGCTGTATTAGCTGTGTTACATGGACATTGCGCTTTTGCTCCCTTTAATTTGTTCCAAGCTCGGGTGTTTATTATTTCAAGGTCTATCAATTCTATCGATTTTATTGTTAAGTTTGCTGGCACATTCACACTCTGAAACTAACACTCGATGGTGTAAAATTAACCCCCAGTGTTGACGTCCAATTCAGAGCTCAATATGTTTATCAATGTCATATTCCCAGTTGATACATTGTTAGGATTGTTTTTCATGTCTGGGCATTTAATTCATTGTATGATATTTCATAAACTACACACATTTATTAATAGCTGTTTCTCAACAAACCAAATTGAACTTTGTACAACTCTGCCTTGCTATACAAAACAACATATTGATCCTTTGAGGTCTTTGAGTTGAATCTTTGAATTGAATTTAATGCTAGGTATTTCATTTGCTATCTTTTTTTTTAATAATAAAATATCTGGCTGAAATCCAAAATTAATTCTAAATTAAGACAGCATTGGGAATTACAGGCATGATATGGCTTTAAAACTGGGAATTTTTCTAAATATTTAGGAAGTGTAAAGCTTGGTCATCAAAGGAGGACCTGAAGGTAGAAACTGACTTGATGGCCATGATGCGTACAACATACAACAACCAGGTCTCAGTTACTAATAAATACACCCAAAAATGGTAATGCAACAATTTAATGCAATACAAATGAAGAAAGGCAGCCTAGAAAACATGGACATCTCCCTTCACTCCAGACAATTCTAAAACCCAGATGGAGTTACATTAGCCCTTGTACTGTGACTTAAATGTTTACCATTAACCGTGTTGAGCTGAAGGTTGTCTGCTCTTTATGACTTTGCGCTGCCTGACGTAAGAACAACCTTGAGGCGAATGTACGGAACACGCGGTACACCTTGGAACATAGTTGATGTCTGTATGGTTTACGCAAAACTAAATCGATAGAACGGCCACTTCCTCTCCAGAGCTTTGCAGTGAAGCACGGTCGGACTCCAAGTTTTTTTAGCACGGGGAAGGAGGGGAGGGGTTTAGTGTTGGCCAAAAGTTTGTCCACCTCCTTTTGTCCTTGGGGAATACTACCCCACTCCAAACTCTTTTTTTTTTATGAGCCGAATGCAAGCTTGGTGTTATGTACGCACACACACACACACACACGACAGGCACAGGGCAGACTGCTTTGTGTTGGATCCCAGAACAACGGCCAGTAGCCCTCATCACTTCAATGAGGATGGGGGAAGAATTGTATCTTGTTTTCTTTCTGGTGTTTTTTTATATTCTTGTTATTGTACATGGTATCAAACCCCCTAACCTGGCATTTCATAGGCCAAGCTCAATCATTATAGCAAAAGAAAAAAATAACGGAGCTGTCATATTAAATGTCTGCAGTGCTGTATATGTATGGCTTTAAATATTGTTAAATGGAGCATAGCCAACTAAGTCAGTGACATTTTCATGCCAGCTCAGCCCTGTGCTTGGAGGTTTGTCCAAGGCAAGGCCCAAAAGAACAACCATGCTGTTTCCCATTAGTCCACGTTACCACGTTGCCTCAACATTAGCATTGTCGTTCACCTTGTACTTGATTGATTAATTAGGTCACTAGTTGGTTAATTTCTGCCCTCACCTGTTTGAGTCTGAACTGGGAACCAATTTTACAGGAAAAAACTAAAACCTGCATACGCTTGGCCCTTTGTGGAGACGGTTTGACCCCTCTGCCTTATATTGAGTGTTGGGTGCCGTATAAAATGAAAATAAAGAAAGAGCTAAAAATGAATTGATGTGATGAGTAAAAGTCATGAAATGGATCCCAGCATAATTATAACCAACACTATTATTCATATCTAATGTATAGACAAATCAAAATAAAATATGTAAAGCGTGTTGTGCACATATGTTATTTTATTTCTGACGCCAATGTTGACTGATTCATTCTGGCTTATGACGTATGTGTGTCTCTTTTGGATAAAACAATAATCGCAATGGTTGAACAACGCTTTGTCACGTTACATCCTACGCAAGTATTTCACCACAAGACTGATTTGTCATTAAGTTCCACAAACCATAAGTAGAAGGCAAAATATGTCCCAAGACTGGTTGTGTTTGACTGACATGCAGTTCAACACAACCCCCATACCCTTTAAACTGCCATTAAGGCATGTGACAAATGTCTCAGAGTTCTATTTAATGTTAGGAGGATATTAAATCAAGCGGATTCCTTTCTGTAACTCAAAGAACTGGACTGATTAAAAAACCCTTAAAGGGTAAGCAAATGTCAGCTAACGTGAAATTGAAAGGGAGGGGTGTTCAAACTTGCTTAAAAGGTATAACCTATTGCACTGCCACCATGTTGAATACATTTAAATGTGAGAGCACAGTAAATTGAGAAAAAAGAAACAGAAATGCATAATTACAATTTTATCGCAGGCAGTTAGATAAATGCATGACGAGTACAATTTTAATAAATCCCTGATACACAATATCCATGGCCTTATTTAACAGTTCAATAAGAGTTGTTTTATGTCTAATACAATGTCTTACTCTTTCACCCAACCGCAGTTCATCGATATGATTCGGTATGCAGTATCAATCTGAAGACCGTTCCCCTTAAAATATAGATACTAGTAATTCTCCCTGGCAGTCCCAAGCTCACAGAAATCTCCCAGAACCTCCCCGGTGGTTAGCTTTGCAGGTGCTGATCGATAGTGCTTTCCATATTTTTCCTCTGAAAGAAAAAAGATAGCTTCACTTAAAATACAGTAAAAGAAATACAACAGAGAAAGAAAAAAGATGGCTTCACTACTTTAGCCAAAAGATGTGGGTGAAGCTCCATTGATGTTCTTCTCTACTTTCCTGACAGAGAGATTTGCTTGGATTCACTCAACTGTGATTAGCCTTCTGACCTACCCTAGGTTTTGTGTTATTCATTTATAGGGTTTTGTCCTGAGTAAGAACTCCATGAAGGCTGAAATGGGGTGACTGTATTTTCCTAAGAGAGAGCTTCAATATAAGAAAAAAATTGGAGTCACCATCATATTGTCTTTTTACATTTCAAAATGACTTCATAGCTGGATGTACTTCACATAAAGCCAAGCAAATATAATTGACACACATTTTATATAACTGGAAATATGTATTTTCCTCTTTGTTTCATGTAGAGCTCTCCATGTCATAACGCCTCATTGTCTGCAAGTAGTATAAGGCCTATCCTATTCCTTGTTCTGCTTTATTCTGTTACATGTTGGCATGGAATCCAACCACAGACCATCACCAGTCACCATAAAGTTATTCCATGTTGTTGTGTGACTGTTTTCACCACTCAACTCCTGGAGGAGTTTTTGTTGGAAAAGTAGAAGGTGCCAATAAGAGCTCAGTTTTCCGCCTTGGGTTTTTCTCTCCAATCCTCTTGTGCCTAACCTTGCATTCAACTCAATCAATATCTCCTACTGTGCCTCGGGCTACACTACAGAAAATACTACATCCAATTTTCACACAGAAATAACCAACTTTCCAACAGGTACCACATAATCACCCCCCAGAAAACAGAAGAAGGGTCTTGGACACATCCGTTGTATATTCTAAACAGCTCTCCTGACCCCCATTTGCATGTGAAAATCACACCATTTCCTCGCTGCCATTTTCCAGCGCGGCACACATCATGTGGCGGCGGAACGCAGCGTCCTGTTTGCCTGAGAAGCTAATGTTTTGTCTGGTTGTGTCACACCTCAGCGTAACGCTCGGACGTGTTTGTGTGCCGACAGTTGAGCCGTATTCCCATGTCCTTCCCGCGCGTACGTTGCCTTCACCCGGTCGCTCTCACAGGAGGGGTGGCGGGGCCTCTCATGTTGGGGTGCGCGGCAACGGGAAAGCCATTTCGCGGTGCCAGGTATTTTTCCGATTGTCCCCGACGCCCCGGCTAGGAGTGGCATCGAGAGGCAGCTCGTCTGGCGAGGCAGGGTGAGAACGAGGTGTCTGTGCCAAAGAATGAACAGCCTGTGCCAGGAGGAGGCCTCTCCGAGCAATGTCACTCTCCGAAGTGGAGAAAACCATGCAGCCCCGAGTCTCGCGAATAAACGTCGACTCGAAGTTTGCCAGAGACTCATCGGTGTAAATCGCCGGCCAAGTCTATGCTCTTACAGGAGGATGCAGGGACATTTCCATTAAAACATACTTAGGAAACTGAATTTTAACACCAATTTTGTTATCAGTCCTCTGGGCTTCTCATTGCCAGCGCAAACAATTGTTTATTTTCTCCCTGCATAAAAACGCCCGTTTTTTTGTTCTGACACCGTGACCACAATGGCACTTGTCTTTGTCCATGCCTGTGAATATCCCATAGAATTGCCGGCGTGTGTGAATTACAATAATTTATTTTGTCCGTGTGTGTCAGGTTGAGCGTGTGTGTGTGTGTGTGTGTGTGTGACACAGAGAAGGATGAATGGTCAGGGAGAAATGAATTATCCATGTGTCAGTCTGAAAACCCAATTGCTGAACTCTTATAACCTGGCTCTCAGTTGCAGGAAATTGGTGAGATTTGAAATAAATTGGGATTTTTTGGTACCTCAGTCAACCAATACGGTCGGACATCATAAAACATGCTAATAGCAATACAACATAAGTT
The DNA here is from genome assembly GCA_016801125.1 of Novumbra hubbsi. NCBI lineage: Eukaryota > Metazoa > Chordata > Actinopteri > Esociformes > Umbridae > Novumbra > Novumbra hubbsi. Next base: position 14,154 of record JACXGK010004380.1, on the reverse strand, counting down.
CAAGCATTATCAACAATCAGCCGTAACATTAGATGTTATTCCCTAACAAAAAACCAAGGCAAAAATAAGATTTTGTCTCCCGTCGACCTGACCAGTCGTGTAACACACAATTTTCCCACTTTCCACATCTTCCGTCACGTTTGCGTCAAACCCCAAATTACCTTTGCACTTTGTTTATTGTACATGCCAATAGTGTAATATTAAACAAAAACAGTGTGTCCCGTGCCAGAATGATTGATTACGACAGTGAGGCAAGGTCACAGTGGAGGAACAGCCTCGGTGCAGAGAGGTCTGTCTGACTCGCACAGTTAACACTATATCCATATTGTATGAATGTCACCAGGAATCCTGTGATTTATTGCTTGGAAGGTCCTGTAAAAAAAACTACCCCTCCTGCCCAGCTGACCAAATTGAGCTTTTTTTCTGGAGATGGAAGCACAAGTATATCAGGGTGTAGATAACCTCACCGTTGTTTTTGCTAACTGCACCAACACTACTGATATTTCAACAAAATACACTTATGTTGTGTGTGGTTTACTCTAAAAAGACATGTAGGGTGTCAAAAGTTAAAAAAATGAATAAAAGAATTTCACCAAATTAACCGTAGCAAGTTGTTTCTGTGCTCCTCACACCCTTACAGTTGTGTATTTGATAAAGCAATCCTATTATTTAGGGTTGAAAACTGTTTGCATGTATCGAGAAATATTGACTCCGCTGGACCAACAACGGGGGACCATAGCCCTGACCTTCTGACTCAGTAACCTGGCATGATTCCCAAACACAAACATTCTTGTATGAAAGGAAATTGACTGATAAAACCAAAACAAAAGAACGGGGGAAATAAATGGCATTGCGACATTCAGGGGTCAGCATTCGGCGTCAAGCCATCAACAAAACGCGTGCAGAAAACCCCAGCGACCAAGTCTCTGGAACCCAACGTTGTGACTCCCATCCTGGATGTCCGTGCACCTACAGCGTCCCGGCGGCACCGCGCCGAGGAATCAATCGGCGGGGAGAAAAAAAACACCTTGAAACAGTAACCTATGGCGCCTCGGCAGACACCTCTTAGTGTCCGTGCGCGGTAATGATCTCGGCGCAGACAGTCAGATCCGGCTCTCCGCCGGGCGTGACCAGACGTACATAACGTTAATAAGGTAGGTGAGCATGGAGCTGTCACGCATTTCACGCTCTCCCCGCGCCGCCTCGGCAGGGTTCCCCCCACCCCCTCTTAGCAACTCCCCTCGCTCGGGGGTGGAGGCCTGACTCGCCCACGCTGTTCTCCACCCGCACCGGTACTGACGGGAGGACAATGTGCGCGTGGGGGATGGCGATGGCGGCGGTGGGGGGGGGGTTGCGTAGTCGCACTCTGACACGAGGCAGAGCTGCTCTGCATGAGCGTTGTCATGTCGCGGGCTGAAGGTGTGACCTCACTACACAAGCGCCCTCGCGGTCAGGTCTCTCTCTCTCGCCCTCTCTCTCTCTCTCTCGCTGTTACCTGGAAACGACGGCCTTTTTGCGGGTGACAGATGACAGCGGGCCCAACGTGCAGAGCACCGGGGCTGTGAAAATATCATCCGTCACCGACGCGGCTTTAAAGGTGGCACGCGCGTTACAGCTATAGCTGTCTCTTTAACGACCGGTGCACTTGGAAAACCGGCGACTTTATTACGACCACTAATACCTCGAAGGTCTTGACAAGTGCTAATGTGTTAACAATGATGCCGTTTCTTCTTCTTTTTTTGTCGGATTTCCTGTCGGTTTATATATTTTGATACAGGAGAGAAGCTGTGAGCCGCTGGATCCCCATATTTCTTTGTGTGTTGCTCATCTCCAACCGATGTTTCTTGTTGTGTGTCTTTGGGCGCGGGAGGAACCCTAAATGTTGCATCATAGCGCTCAATGTTGCGTCGCCTGCCGTTGCTTCAAATCAAAGCCATGAAAAAGCAATTAGGCTGGCGCACTGGCATTGCACTGTTCTCTTAAATGCCAGATGAAATGATCCTATAAACGTAAACACGTAATCTTCCACTGTTTCCACCACCAACGTCTGAACCACCCAGGGGTTACGCAACTTAACATATATTGTAAAAGGAGCATGTAAATCCTGCTCCAGTTCCCTAATGACTTTGATTCAAATCTGCATGACACTTTTCTTGGTAAACATTAGATGACGCAAGGGGATAATTCATTCTGCACTGTCTGATGTAATGACTGACTACTTGTGTGTGTGTTTTTTTTTCAAGGTTTCTAATTTCCGCACCTTGCATGTTAGCATATGACTTCTGTCATTTTATGTGAGGTCAATTACACTGATAATGGATAAATAATATGGATTCCCCGGGCCTCACTGCGTCCTTTTGCGTGCCGTGTGTGGTAGCTTCACCCTGACATCACACATACGCAGCGGATGAACTCTCCAGAAAATACACTGCAATGTGCTTGTAAATGTGTCGTAAACACATCTTTTGTGAGCTGCGTGGCTGTTTCTCCAGTATGACGGGTTAGGGTTAGGTTAGGGTTAGGGTCTCCAACTGTGAGGTCTTCCTGTTTCGTGTTTGTCTTCACAGGGAAATCCTACATTCCCTTGCTGCTAGCGGAGACCCCTGGCAAACGTTTACATGGCGGTAACAGCCACCCGTCTACGTAGCGTCCTCGCTATTGGGTTATTGGTGTGCTGTGCTCGGGTGATGTTTACATGCTTCTGGTTTCCCACGTGTGCATCTGGTCTAAGCGGAACACTGCTGCCTAGTCCTTCCACTTTCACGAGTGTGGTCAATCCGAACAAACCATTCAGATAACCAGAGTAAAAAAAAACTTCTCTGTGATGTTAAAACGTTGTGAAAAATCCCTTCAATCTGGACGAGTGTCAAATGCAATGAAAAACTACATATACAGCATTCACTGTGTATAATCTATACTGCTGAGCCCACATATACAGTATCCAGCATGACTGGTGATACTACTGAGTTTCCAGAACAAATATATGGTTTATTTCTTGATTTTATGTTTCTTTTACTGCACATGTCAGTCAGTAAAACATATTGTTTACAGTGTTGGCCTGGTTCCTACATAATCTGACAATACCGGCTGACAGTGTATGAAAAGTGTTGTGTTACGAGTCCTGCTAGATAAAGGTACACTAGCTGCGGCCTTCATGAGGTCATTTCCCCTTTAAATACATTATAAGGGGTCACCAGGCAACAAAATGAATGTGGATCTTACTGCCTGAATACTTCAATAGCGGAGAATACTCCAGGGAGGTTAAATTCCGAGTAATGTTAAACCTTATCAAGTTCCCCCATGTAAATATTTTAGAGCCATTTCATTTTATTCCACTTGAATGGCCGTACGCAGCGTCTGAAAGTGAAATGCTAAATTTTAATAATGCTAAATATTTCATCAATGATAAATTATAGCCTCGTCCTGAAACAGTCCTGTGTAATTGTTAATAGATCCGTGACAGTTGATGGTAGTTTCAGGCTAAAAAGGATGCGACTGCTGCAGGAACGAAACTGTTTAATAATGGATGGGTTTTGACTCAGACAGAAAATGGACCTGAAATATTGCAGTGAACTGCATGAAATGGTGCAGAACAGTTGCTTTCCCGAGTAGCCGTTTCTCCCGTTACCTGACACCTTCGATGGAAAACTAACTGCAAAAACCTCTCCGTGTTTATGTGCTATTTAGTTGCTTATTTTACTAAAGACCTTTTGAAACAATGACAAAAAAATTAGGCCAAATTGAGTGCTGGCAAAAGTTCTGCTAGGTAGTAAGATAAGAAATGAAAGCGTGGTAGCCAATTAATATTCCTTGTTGTAGATATTATGGGTACTTAGATAAAGGTAATATCCCAATTGGCTTATGATTATGTTATTTCTGGATCAAATCAGAGAGACATGCCTAACTTTGAATTGGCATCCTTTCCAAAACCACACTGCTGCCAGCATCGTTGTTGAAGAAAATAAATTAGGTCCTCAATTTACCTGGTAAATTGTTTTAAAAAAATCACATTATGTTGTGTACTGGTGACGTAAAAGGTAACGTGTCCTGTATGTATTTTACGTCAGATAGGTCGTTCAGAAGGCTCTTTCTGAGGCTGTGGGTGTCCCCTCCGACCTTTGACCTCACTGTCTACATGAATCCGATTTTCAGAGTATGAAAAAGACAGGGTGCTCAGCCATGATGGGGTCTCTGTGTATCCTTTGCTCTTATGGTTGTACCACGGGAACAGTGTTACAGAGTCACACGCTGGTCAATGCTGAATTAAAATTGACTCTGGATCTTGAAAATGTAACAATTTAAACTAAAAAATGGAAAGACAGGGAGAAAGGAAAACAGAAGGCTTTTTTTGCGAATGTTTTAAAAGGCTTCTGTTGGTTTTGTGGGTTTGCATAGACAAATGTTCCTGGTTAACGATACAGCAAAACAGCATTTCTTCTGAGCTAGGCATAGTCACATTTCAAGGATGATGAATAACTATGCAACGAATTACAAGGTTGTTTTTATTTTACATTTGGCAGACGTTCCGTTGAACTGCACAGCAACCAATTATGTCATCATCCTGGCATTTACCAGAAATCAGAATGATCTACTGCATTCTGGGGCTGCAACATCAGGCAGTGGTTATAAATCATGTATGGGACATGTCTCAAAGACAAAAATAAAATATTAATTGTTAGGAAAGTTCTATCCAATAATAAAGTATGTCATGTGCTCTCTAGATTTGAGGATCCTGTCTTTATTAACCTCAAGGGGTTATCAAAGTCGAGTTAAAGGTTTTCCTGGTTCCATTTGACTAGAAAAACTACTTTGAATCTCATAATTATCATATTCTCAAATACCATGTTGCGTATAAGTGACAACTGTTGAGGATTGGTACACAATGGTTAAGCCACTGTCCTTTTGTTTCATTCTGGCTGCTTAAAACCAGTATATTATATTGTTATTATTGTTATTAGCTGATTCATAAATGAGCATACACTAACGGTTGCAGACCAAAAAAGTGTAAACTAACAGGTGTAGACTGGTGGGTGTAAACTAACAGATGTAGACTGACGAGTGTAAACTAACAGGTGAAACCTGATGGGTGTAGACAAACAGGTGTAGACAACAGGATGTAGACTGACCAGTGTAGACTAACAGGTGAAGACAATTGGGTGTAGACTAACCAGTGTAGACTAACCAGTGTAGACTGGTGGGTAAATACTATCGTGTGTAGACTAACTGGTGTAGACCAGCAAGTGTAGACTGACGGGAGTAAACAGCTGTAGACCGACATGTGTAAACTAACAGATGGGTGTAGACAAACAGGATTAGACTGACGTGGAACTACACATGTACAGGCACTTCCAGATTTCCAGAATGAACCAAAACTAACCCAAAATGATGTAATACTAAAGAATCATCCAGGTTTGTCTATTAACAGGCTGTGCCAAGATGAATTCCACAAAGTGGACCCTGCTGTGGAGTTGGCAGAACTTGTTGCTTGCCATGGGGTCACTACATTGAGTTGGTCTGGATAGGAGCATTTACAGATATCATTATGTGGTTTGGCAGTAGAACCGTGTCTTGTGGGTTTTAGACCTTAAGGACAGGTACCGCTGGTGTGTTCTAAACCGTATGGAAAGGAAAGTAGAACTAAAGCCATTCATTAAAAGTGTTTATAAAAGTGTTTATTTGTTTCGTATATTTAGATATAATATATCATATATATTCTTTTATTAAGACACTTACTACCAAAATAAATGGCCTTAGTCAGACTTTCATGTGCTTAAGACATTTGCACAGTACTGTAGGTAATGCAAATTCACTTTTGCTTTCTGTCCTGTATTGACGCGGTCTTAAACCTTTGAGCCATCCACCTCCAAGGCCCGGCCTTACCTTTTCCATGGAAGTGCACGGTGACATAAAGATCAGCACAAACACCAGCAGCGTGATATATGTGTCTCTCCGTTATGGGGCGGTTGTTAAGTCTTCCTGAGGCATTGTTACCTCAGCTCCCGGAAATGGCTGAGACGCAGGCGGCAGTACAAGAGGATAAAAACGTCTGCAGTCCAAGCAGAGTTTCTAGCTCTCAATGAATCATCTGTCATTTTGTCGTGGCAACGCACATAATGAGCAATAAAGTTCTCACAGGCTGAAGAACCCCGAAAAGAAGAGGGAACAAATCCTCCAGCGCCGCCCCTTTTCTTCCCTCTGGAGTTCCATGAAACACCGGCCATCCTTTGCGTCCTTGTGACAAAAACAATAGTTTCAGATTTCCTCCATGAGCGGTTTACTGAATGCAACGTCACAGGCTATCGCGCTGACATAACAGGCTGTTTTAGTTTGGGAGGGATTATTGGAAACCCATTAGACCTAATAGCGGCTTGCTGAACGCTGACGTTGAACCCGGATGGTGCCACAGTGTCTTCTGCCATATGTAAGACAAAATGGCTGACAAAACTGCCTGGTTAGAGAGTATCGGTGGATTGCCTGGGCATTGATGCAGGAGTCGGGGCCATTGACAGGCACGTGCTCTTTGATGAATTTGTCTGTTCAACGTACCTGAGTCAGCTTTCCCTTCTCCGCACGAGTTTATAGGACAGACACGGCCATTGTCCACAGCAGATGGTGTCATTCCATACTATGGGAGTATCTCCGCGAGCCAACTGTCTAGAGGTAATATGCATCCAAACTGTGATATTGTCCACCATTAAAATATGCAAACGTAATAATCATTTTTATTATTCCTTTATTTCAACAACACAGACTGAGACCAAAGTCTCTATTGCAGCTGGATATACATGCTTGCGCATACAGTTTACATACAATGATTAAAAACGTGAACAAACTGTAAGTAAGTTATTCTCTTTGGTGTCAACCATGCTGTCCTATTACTCACCGGGAATGAGGCACGAATGTGTCATAATGACATAATGTTCTCTGCATCAAGAAGATTTCACCCACCAGACACCTTGGTCGGGGACTAGGTGACCCCACCAGTGTTCTCCAGGTTGAAGACAGTCTGTTTGATGCTCTGACATACACCCTTCATCCTCAGAAAGAGAATGACAAATAAGTTGCTAATAAATGCTGACCCAGATAACATAATTTAGACAGAAACTGGAGTGGCGGTTCGCTGGTTGGACAGTAATCTCTTTTCTGGGTCATGCAGTCCTAAGACATTGCAGCGCCTCCCTCCAAAGAGGACACACTCACACAAAGAGACACCCCTCCCCCCTACCCCGCTCTGTCGAGGGAATATCAGGTGGCTTTCAGTGGAAGCCGTGAAGCCATCTTCTATCCTCGGGTCCTACAATAAAGTACAGCACCAGCGTGCTGGAATAATGTGTTTTTGCCAATTCTAATGAAGCACTCATTGGTACACTGTCAAGGTCAGCTACTTACTCTGATCCACCTCCTGGTATCGGGCAGTTCAACCAAATCCTGAAGAGGTGGGAAATAATTACGGCATCTAATCAAACATCTCAATTAAAATACCATTAATTCTTATGACGCAATTACCGCACCAAAAAAGTTTGTTAGTCGGGGACTGTGCTTCAGGACCCGTTGCACGCATGCCTCAATGAAACACACCGAACCGCAACCGCCAAGCAGACGGCGTGCCTTGTCTTGGAGCGGGGCGCGTCTTGTGCCTTCCGGGACACGCCGAGGGACGAATATCCCACGATTCACACGGTTCGGCAGCACGGTTCTCTGTTTTACACATAGCTTGTTCGTCGTGAGGGAGGCAAAGAAGGACCAGGAAATGCACCAGGAAGGGAGGCAGAAGGGTTGCTGCCTTCCGGGGGGGGGGGGGGGGGGGGG
>JACXGK010004379.1:27814-38698 GCA_016801125.1 Novumbra hubbsi | reverse complement strand
GGGAGAGGGGGAGGATATTAGGGGAGGCCCACTGGGAGAGGGGGAGGATATTAGGGGAGGCCCACTGGGAGAGGGGGAGGATATTAGGGGAGACAGGGTCCAGCGAGGGGACTTTGGGCATTGGGCTTCTTTTGATGCCCCTTCCAAAGTGGTCAAGAGGGTGTGGGTCTGTTAATAAAGGCTACTGTTACGTTCACTACTCAGGGTGTTGATGTCTTCACTGAAGGGCCTGGTCGGGGTCCAATTCTGTAATATAATTAGATAGCAATGCCGCAAAGATCTAAACATATGTTTTTGTCTGATCAACTTACACAAACATAACAAGCCTGATCAATGCATGGGGCACGCAATAATTTTGTTGGAATCAGCTCTAACAGCAGGCAAAAACAATGATACATTTATTATTGAGATGATAGAGCCCAACCCACATAAACCTCTGGGAAAGAAGGCTATGTATACATTTTATTATTTCCCCACAAGCACGCTGAATTGAATGACCCAACATTTGTTAGCCATAAAATCATTGTGTATAGTATAACGGTATATTGTGTATAATTGTGTACATTTATCTTGACACTAAAACATTTGATACATGAATTAACAATAAATGACATCTTTTTTAAAATTTAAATAAATAAGAATTGGATATCTTTGTATAATTTGAGATAACACCAAGCCAGGCTATAAAAGGCTACACACATCATGAAACAACAGATCTAATATCTCAATATGGATTTGACCCTCCCCATCAGCCACATTTCTGCCCAAATACATTTCACAATTTTTATTAGTTTTGTATTTTAATATATCTTTCATCATGTTTCCAACACCGGCATTAACATCGTTATTCAGTGTCACTCTGATTGGAGAAAGTTTAGCCATAAACTTTCTCTGACATGGACATAATGATACGTGACTAGACTCAGAATTAGCCATAGGGATTTCTGACTAGGCTCAGACAAAGGGATTTGTGAATCAGACTCAAGCGTTGAGGACATCGGACACAACTACACTGCCAGTAATATCCTGATCAGAACCATGGGATATTGAATGCCCAAAGACTAATCTAAAGGACAGAACCCTTAGCAGGGCAATGTCCCCATCACCGCCCTTATGCATTAGGATGTGGACAATAAACCAGAGGACTGCCTCTTACTGGCCCTATCAGAAGACAGACCTTGACCAATCCTGTCTGGAGTCTTAGACACAAGCCGGCAGTGGGACATTGCAAAATGTAATTTATATTCAGCATTTTTGGCAATTTCTGTTTTTTAAAAGCTGTCAGATGCTTTTTATAATTCCTTCTTTTCCTTCCTTCTTCTTCCTTTCTTTAATGTAATTCTTATTTATGCGAAAAGGCTGTAATGAGTTTAGGTATAACTTTGTATTGAAAATAAATCTTCATTCACCTCAACAAATGGCAAAAAAAATTATTATGTAAAATGATTAGGAACCAATTCTCATTTTCAATGGAAACCTGGCCAGTGGATTTAATTGCAAGCCGACAAGAGAATATATAGAACAGCATGAATAATGTAATAGATACATAAGTAAAAAGCACAATATGAAATTGAATACTTAATAAACATGCAATTACACTAAATACGGCAAGCCTGAAAATAATAGGCTCTGTAATGTGCAGATCTCCTTTCATCCAACAACATGATCCCATGCCATTAAGAAGGGGGAAAAATGACACACAGCAGTTCTAATGGAAGAACAATAGGGGGTTTTCTTAATGTGACGTTTTATTCGCCTAATTCACTCCTATTGTTCTGAAACCGCAATGAATCGTTAAGAGAGAACCCCCCACACCCCAACTACGATGCACACACAGAAACAGACATCATTTGGAGGTTCAGAGTTATCAAAGCACCAGAGAAACCTGTGTAAAATACTCAACCTGGTCAAATAAACTTCCTGAAATTGGCCTTCGTAGTAAAGCAGAAAGAAAAAAAAACATAAATTATGATTTTTAGGTGTGAGTACAGAGACAGTCGTAGACGGGAACATTTACTTTTAGTCTGTATGTAAACAGTGACTCAAGATAACAAGCACTGGCTCAGTTATTTCAGGCTCTCGGTGTCCCAAACTTCAAATGGTGGGCCTCAGCTAAACAAATAATTAACAAAGTCAGTGAGATGAACTAAAAAGGAAGAGTTGAGGGAAGGTTCAGCCTGCTTTAGAGATGGGGACGGTGTGAGAGAAAGAGAATCCAAGAGTAGAAACGAGTGAAAACACTGACTGTTTTGAAAACACTGACAACACTGTCATTGTATAACTTGAGCTGTGTGTGTGTGAGAGGCTAAGGGGACTCTCTCCCTCCTAGTTTTTCAGGCCATGTTGTGGCATCAGTAACCTCCTTGCATTACAAAGTAGGGGGCTATCAGCCCTCCTATTGTCCGAGGGCCAGAGCAGGTAATAATTAACACAAACATGGAACAATAGCCCAGCACCAACCAGCATGAAGTTAATCAGTAATGAACTCCACCTCACATTCACACTCTCGCCCTCCCCCCGCCTCGTACCCACCACACACGGCTCCCTCACTGACCCTGGGGATTGTCGATGGCCGCAAACTCAGACCCATTGGCTCTACATACCACTATCTGCTATCAGTTCACGGGCATCAGATGGGCGAGAGTCATTAGCATAAGTATGCATACTGTCAATACTATCAGCCACTTTGCTCTGAGGGCTGCTGAAGGGTGGGTGTGGGAGGAATCCGACATATCACTAATGTAATCAGAGGAAGACAACCAGGGGTCAGGGACCGAGGAATGTGGTTAACTGAGGTCATGTGCGCACCTCCTGGTGAAATAATCTGACAGAAACAGAAATATCTGAAAATAGCTGAAGGGGTTAGATTGACCTGACATACTGGAATGACGGATCATCAATATCACCTGTTGTCTGTGTTGGCTTAGCAAAGAGGAGAAATAGTTCAAAGTTCAATTCTCCCCGAAGGATTACTAAGAGTAAGAGTATCTGTAGCAAGGAACATTTGCTTTATTTTGCTCTTAATTACTGTGAGAGTGTAAAGCACCTGGCTGTAATCAAACAATGTCTACCACACAACACAACCCCAATTAGTTATGTACAATTATATATCCAAAATGTACATCTCCAAAGTGCACAGGAGCAAGTAATATGAGGTAAATGTCTTCATTAGCATGTCTATGCCTGACAAAAATGTTTCTTACAGACACAGGCCTCATTCTCAGCTATCTGGAGGAGGTGGAATAAGACAAATCTTCCAAGGCATAGCTCCTTCCAAGGTTTGTAAAGGCCGTACAGTAACCTTAGGTTTTCCTCCTATTACACAAACAGACACACATAGGCTTTTCCTGTCACATTGCCTAGGCATTACAAGAGAATGTGAGGTGTGTGTTTGTCTGCGTGTATGCTTGTGTGTGCATGTGTGAATCAATCTAAGACCACCTGCATCTAATTTACATAACAAGTAGGTACAGTACAATGACGTTGTAGAAACATCAGCACAGCCTTCTCATTGGTTCCTTGGTGCCAGAGAGGCACTGGTCACTGCCTAGACTTTCATTAGGGAGGGAAACATGATAGCGGCTTGTTACAGTTTCTTAACCACAGATTCTTGGCATACTTAAGGTCAAATGATTCATTGCAAAGTCTTGGGGTGTCTGTCCTGTGGTGATGGACCAGGGAGTACAGATTCAGCACATAGACCAATAGACCTTATCTTTTTATGACTTCCCCTTCGCCTCATATATTTGTGTACTTTGACTTTCACTAAAGACGTTGTAAAAGTCTGTCCTGACCTGTGTTAAAACCAGATCTCAGAAAACAGGGGGCCAAAAAGTGAACGGATATAACAAAGGGACATCTGCATGGTGATAGCCTACACAGCTAACTGGACCATGGAATCATAAAAAGTAATACATCCAACATTTCATGAAAATGAAATGAAAAATACCAAATCTGAAGTATAAAACTATTGAAACTAGGGTTCAACATTGTCAGTTAATGTTGTATATGAATATCATGTGGATTTTTTATTTTGTGGTGCAGTTACCAGTAACTCTAAGTAAGTCTGCTTGTGTTGTTCGAAAAGTACTTGAAACTACCCAGAGACAGTAATAACCTGAGGCTGGTTTTAAATTGTGCAGGGCTTTTTCTTGGCATAGCTTTGATTCAATGATGTGAACCTAAGATAGTAATACTGCTAACGGATAATGTATTTCTATTTCTGTTGACCTTGTTGATTTTAAAAGAAGTGCAAATCCAGTGAAAAAAAATGCCCCAGGTTTGACCTGCATAATGCCAGATTGAAAAGCTGACAGGGAGACAACGGTAGATTGGAGAAAAAACGACATAAGGAGGGGGGAGAACGAGGGTGAGAAAGACATGGAGAGACAGAGGCAGGGGGAGACAGAGGGTGAGAAAGACAGAGGCAGGTAAGACAGAGGGTGAGAGAGAAATGGAGAGACAGAGGCAGGTAAGACAAAGGGGGAGAGAGACAAAGGGAGAGGGAGACAGAAGGAGAGAGAGACAGAGGGAGGGGGAGACAGAAGGAGAGAGAGAAAGAGAGAGTTGGGGTCTTTTTTAAGAGGGCAGTTATAGGGGGGGTCTGCAGGAAAACATCGGAGCTGCAGATAATAGGCTTTAATGGGGCATTCACATTCAGCTGGCCACACAAAGGAGTGGCATTGGGATTTGGGAGCTACACTGATTGTTGGACTGGTGTGCTTTAGTGCCGACCGGGAGAACCAAGTTCTGGCTGACTGTGGGGAAAGACTCATTGTTGAGTGGAATGTAAGACGCTTTATAAGAGGCCGGGGAGAGCCGGGAGAGAGAAGGATAGAGCAAGTAGGAGGGAGAGGTGAGAGAGAATGATAGAGCAAGTAGGAGGGAGAGGTGAGAGAGAATGATAGAGCAAGTAGGAGGGAGAGGTGAGAGAGAATGATAGAGCAAGTAGGAGGGAGAGGTGAGAGAGAGAAGGATAGAGCAAGCAGGAGGGAGTGGTGAGAGAGAGAAGGATAGAGCAAGTAGGAAGGAGAGCCAAGAGAGAGAAGGATAGAGCAAGTAGGAGGGAGATGTGAGAGAGAGAAGGATAGAGCAAGTAGGAGGGAGATGTGAGAGAGAAGGACAGAGCAAGTAGGAGGGAGAGGTGAGAGAGACAAGGATAGAGCAAGTAGGAGGGAGATGTGAGAGAGAGAAGGATAGAGCAAGTAGGAGGGAGAGCCGGGAGAGAGAAGGATAGAGCAAGTAGGAGGGAGAACAGAGAGAGAGAAGGATAGAGCAAGTAGGAGGGAGAGGTGAGAAAGAGGGTGAGGGAGGGAAGAGAGGGAGACACTCAGAACAAATAAAAGAGACAAAGACAGAGAAAGACCGCTGGTGTTGGATGAGATAGCGACAGAGAGGGAAGAAAGGTGGAGGAAAGACGATAGTGAAGGTCAGAAGAGAGGAGAGAGATACCTAGACAGACATTAAGACATGCCCCTAGAAAGGGGATGGAGAGGGGGCAGAGGTGAAGTGGATGAAGAGCTGGATCAGGGAGGCTTTTCTACTGCTGCACTGCTTCATAGCACAATTTAAGGCACCAGGGGAAGGCCATTTGTGAACAGGGATCATTCGATGTGCTACAGGCAGTACAGTTTCATCCAGGCATCCCGTGACAGTAGCCTGCTTGGGACTCACAATAGTGGGCACACTGAGATGGGAAAAAAATCTTCATTTGAGTAAACACCCAAAAATGTATTGGCAAGTTTTAAGTCCTTAGCAGGTTTTGCATTAATTGAATTCGTGGGGTTAAGAATGCGTTTGCAAGTGTGTGTGTACGTGCGCGTGTGCGTTCCCATAACTTTATGTGCGTTCATTGGATAGGGGCCACGTTTTAACAGCATTGTGTCTGACATGAAAGATGTTCAGTGTTCTTCTCTCAAGCAGAAAATTGTTGGCAGAAAGTTAGAGATCCTGCCCGCCAGAGAAGCCGGACGGGGCTGGCGCGCGGCAGTGTGTGTTACGCGGCAGCTTGTGATGAATGAGAGGAACGACGCGCCATTAAAACACAATTCACCTCTTAGATCCGTCTCTCATGGCTAGTTTGTCTTGGCTTTCGTCCTGTCCCTCTCTTACTCTCTTGCTCTTTCCAATTCCAGATGAATCCAAATGCACCTGCAAAATGCTAACATTTTACAAATATTGCCTAGCATAAATGAAACTTTAAAACACCCTGAAAATGTATAAAGATTTTGAGCAATATAACTAAATTAACTAGATATAATATGTTGACATTGTGTAATTAGTTTAATTCATAATAAACCACGTGTGATCTGACTAACCGCGTCTAAAGGGATTAATTACAATGGTTTACTTTATACCGCAATGATGCAATTAAGCGTGGGCAGTTCCCGGCCATTGAATAGGCCTAGAAACAAATAGTCTTACCTTATAATTGCACGTGGTTGAAAGAACCTTCATTCTCTATTTGTATACGAACCAATTTAGCACGCAATAAATGAAGACCTAAAGCCATGTCGCAAAAAACAACTTAATTTGCATAATGAGCTCTTAATTTGATGATTCACGAGAAGGACAATTAGGCTACTTCTCCAGTGTTTTCCCAAGTATGAGAAATACATGGCTAAACATTTAGGTAGGGTCCCTACCTAAATATATCACTTATGGAAATATATTAAACTGTATACCGAAGATATAAGATAGGAATATACCTGAAAATACCGTAGGGATATTCAATAAACTGTCGTGGGTTTAATTTCAAAAGAACATATTATTCAGGTCTAAATCTAAAGTGATAATAGCCTAAGTTAAATATGTCATAAATATTTACGTGCTGAATTTGGTTGAATTAGACCTGTCATCTAATAGAGCTACAACCCAAAGAAAACGAATTTAAGGGTGAATGGAGAGGAGGCGGCAGATATATTGGGTTATATTCGTCACCAAGGTTGCAGCGGCAGCCTCTGAGGGGATTTGTTTTGGGGGTGGGTGTTACAGAATCTTACCCCCTCCTCCCCCTTATCGCTCGTTTTAGTCCATTGTTGTGACGCTTGCGCTCACAGTGTAGTGGAGTCGGATTGGGAGCGAGACGTAGCAGTATGCCTAAACTATCCCGCAGCATTACCAAAGCGGAGGGATTTTAAATGTACTGCGTTCTATTAAGAGCTATAAATTAACTAACTCTTGGAAAGTGAAGCGCGAAGCACGGTGCGCTAGGATGGTCCATTGTTGCCGCGCTGACGCTGAAGCCGAATAATTATCCATATTGCGGGACTACATCTTGTTTATTGGCGATCTGTTTGTTTCTTTCTGCCACAACCAACACAGACCGGGTTCCATCCAGTCGCAAGAGGAGGAAATATTGAGCTTTAAACTTGTCCGAAGTCTCTCCCTATGGATTTAGCACTTTCTGCAGCGTGAACCCCTAAAAAGGAGCCGGGCGCGCTAGTCTCATTCTGTTGTGAGAACACAATCTGTTCAGGCTGAAGTGGACTTTGCGCCGCAGCTAGCTCATTGACTGCATGCTCACCGAGCAGCTGTCCTTCATGTTTTGGTTCTTTTGATGGATTTATATATTTACTAGCCTGTCTCAAAAGGTTTTCACCAAGACGCAAACTGAAGACAAATATTATATAGCGACATAAGAATAAAGGATTGGGCAGAAACCCACATGAAGATTATATTCCAATATTCACCTGGAACAAGGATTTTTGGGCGATTAATTATTAAGAACAAAGAAGAAAAGAAAAGGTATAATGTTTGCTTCTTTATATTTGTGTGGTATGTTTGTTTATTTTATTTAGAGATGATTAAATGACGCGAAAAAAATGTTTTATTTCCAAATTACCTACACTCTGCGCGTTTTAACACAAATAGTTGCACAGCTGGTTAGGTTTTCCCATAAAAATAATAATTCAGACATTGATTCATGTGATTCGGCTAGACTAATGAAATAATTGAAGGTAATTCGAAATATTTCTCTCGTTGGCCCTAAACTCAAATTCTGTACAATTGTATTTATGTAAATACAAAATCCCTACACATTTCACCGATTGTGAATGTGACAGTATCTACGCAGAGAAGGGTTACAACATTGCCACTGTCATATCGATTTGATTGATTTAGGGAGCGTGTGTATCAAATGCGGACAAACATGACATGTTGTTTTTCGTCCAATTGCTTGCTGACAGTATGCAACTGGGAAATGTGTATCGTTTGGTATAGGCCTATCTGTTATAAATGTAACGTGCCCGAAAAAAATATTGGAGTTATGGTGAATTTCTTTAGGGGTTCCTCACCGTAATTTTATATATTTAGTTGTTGGAAGGTAATGGAGGAGAATAGGTCGTTTGTATCACGAGAAGAAAATTTGGGATAGCGAATACATTGACATACACATAAATCATTAATACAACCGATTAATTTTTGTAATTTTGACATTAACATATTGAAAACACTTAATGACTTTAACTTGTTACTTTCATGATAAAATTTGCTTACAGTGCAACACATCGAGATAAACCTTGCAGTAAAAATATTTTTAAATAACACAAGGCCAACATATAAAAACAACTTTTACAGCTCTAACCAGAGGAGTACAATTATATGGTTCGCTCAAAGGATCGTTATAAACTGAGAGCCTCCACGGCATGCGCGTGGGCTGTATAGAACGGTGCTCAGTTGGCCCAAATCGGTTCTGTTGGCGTCATCTGGACAAATCAGCTCATTCAGACATGTTCATGTTGCAAAAATGTGGTCCCCTGTCACGCGATAATAAAAATAATTTGGACAACTAATTTCCATCAAATGAGAAAAATATTTGGTGTCTTCATAAGGAGCAATTATATAGTATTTCCTGCATTCGTTGCTGTTGTTCCTGATACAATAACGTCCTGAAATGTGTTTATAGTAAAATACTATTTTATGTTTATCAACACTTACTATGCACCCTCACTCACAAACAGTAGGAACAGCTGCATAATCACTGGTTGTAGTTATTCATGAAGCAGGACAAAGTGTAAAATAATACACTTAAAATAATCATAAAAACAGTGTCATTCTATTCAGAAGGCTATGTAGGGCACCACAAAAAAGTTCACAGCTGCTTGGTACAATTACATACTATATTTTACACAATGGCCAACTAACTCTGTCTTGTGTTCTCTTTTCAGATCCAGTTTGAGGTGTGTGTTGAGTTTTCCAATGCTCGGAATTGGTGTGTGAAGCCAGGGTTACAACCCTTCCTTTTCTGCTAGTTACCATATACACACATCCGCAAGATGGTGAATCTCTACACGGTCTGCATCATTGAACTCTGTCTGACTGTTGGACTCCTGGCCAAAGCCATGAGGTCAGAGGAAGGAAAAACTAAAGGTAGGGTTATCAATCTCCACATTTCTGTTTTGTCCCTCTATGTTCTTGTAAGTTTCCTCTGATGACTCATCCAAATCCCTCTTAAGAATTATTTGCTAATGGAAAACTGGTTGAATTGTCCCTTAGGGAAGTTTCTCAACACCCCTCAAGTCTACACTACACAGCTTAACAGGGTGTTCAGAAATGATCAGACCGTTGAATAAACCCGCTACGAGGGCTTGGGGAAAAAAATGTATTGAACAGGTTAGTCTATCTATGCTAGATGAGTGAGCCATAGGAAAGGTTTAATCCTGTTCGAATTCAAGTTGACAGGAAGGAGAAAGGTTATAATCATTTTGGGGTTGGGAGGGGGTGAGGGGAAAAATATCCCAGTGTTTTTGGTGCCGTAAACCATGCTACCCGATCCCTCCAAACCCTGAGGCTCGGAAGTGTAAATGTGTCTGGCCCGTTGCCAGCCAAGAAGGCCAGGGGCGGCGGAGGGGAGGGTGGGGCATCTATTGATGCTACCCAAACACACGCCCGTCTTCATTTATTACCTGCCACAGCCATCCATTCAGCTGTATGTTCTGTTATGATGGTGTGTTCCCAGTCAGAAAGCATTTAACTCATGGGATAAAAGTGATAATTCATCACAGCAACACCCCTCCGTAAAGTTACGAAGTTACCAAACAAGGAAAGTAAAACATAGATGTAACGCGATTGGGGGAGAACAGAGGCAGCCGTCAAGCACTCTTTAAGTGCGGTTGCAGGAAGGTACTGGTGATTTCTTTCAGGTGAGGTAAATGTATGCCCCAAACATACTGTGGGTTAGCACCAGCCTCTGTGGGCTAACGTAGAAGAATGCAGCTCACACTCAAGGTAGGCCTGTGGAATTATTTTATTTAACATATGAAAAAGATCTAATTAATTGGCAATGTAGGATACTTTGGATTTTGACTGGTTATTCACTCAATGTCTTGTAAGCTATACAGCTGTGATATTTTTGCACAGCCTTCAGATACTGTTATTATTGAACATATTGCATTACAGCACCCTTACTGGTGCTGGAGAATGGATACCAATTTGAAATACTAATTTCACAAAGTTATAAGCAGGCATCCTAAATGGTACAGCACTAAGGCACTTTTTTGTACAATCACAGCTGACCACCCCAGTCCAGGTTTGAGCCATGGCTGCCATTAGCCGGAATCCGGAGAGGCACATTGCCCAGCAAAATGCCTAGGAGGAAGATGAGCAGTAATCTTAAACTCTCTTGATTTAATTGGGAGTTTTTGCAATGAGGTCAGAGTACAACTGAAGAAATCTGGGAAGGTTGAAAAGCAATCTAAAAAGCGTAGGATGATCCAGAGCACACATAGTGCTGCAGTAAGCGCTCAGATCCGGCTCTGCTCTTTCAACTCAACACTCTCTGCTCTGATCTGTCCCCACTGTCTCTGTCAGTTGAAGCATACACATGCTCAAAAGTATATCTGAGGAGACAGGAAGATGGGGGGGGGGGGGGGGGGGGGAAAAAAA
>JACXGK010004379.1:13076-27714 GCA_016801125.1 Novumbra hubbsi | reverse complement strand
ACACAGGGTGACTATTCACACTCAGCTTTGAGTTCAAATGAAGGCCACGGGCCGCTCAGAATCCGCACAGGTTCATTAGCGCAGCTCTGTGTGCCTGGTGGGGAATGCCGCCTTTCCAGGCTTCACAGAGAACGTGGGCCTTTTTCTTGTGCGCTGTGAAGTGATAGTGTGGGATAGGATGACAAGGTAACCGCAAGCTCATAGTCAAATGAATGGTTGTTGTTCGGAGGACTGTGTATATGATAGAAATATATTACAGTTTAATGCAACTTTCCACCGGCTGAACAATATTTGATCACAGTAGAGTGAATGCAAGAATGAATGAGAACATATATCTTGGGGTTTCAATCTGTTGCCCCTGTCGCATAATGCTGGTATTATGTATCAGCTGGAACAGGACACAGTGAACTGTTGTTCTCTCACCATTGACTCAGTAGACTTGCTCTCCCCTGGGCACTCCCCCTTCTCCTCCGCCTGCCTGGTGTGGAGTCGTTTTAGAGCAGCTCCTCAAGCAGGGGGAACAGATTGCCTTTTGACTGACTGAGGGGGCTCCAGGAAGCAATCAGACAGAAAATTGGCCTGGAATTGCACGTTTGAGTGGTGTGACTGAGCGGACAGGGGAGCGCTTATCGTGACACGTTAGCCACCGGGGTTTATCTGGGCACTCTATCACCAACAAGGCAGCGTGCATTCAGACACGGGCTTGCTCGGGAACTGGGAGGAACACAAACTCCTACCGGAGCGTTTAGATTCAAACGGGAACCGTGGGAGTTCCCCGTCCTCACGGCACCTTTTCTCTCTTCTTCTCTCGGCGTAGATGTGAGGGCGCCTCGGCCGCTCATCCTGCCGGGCTACCCGGAGAACGCGACTTCGGTGGTGGGGGGGCGGGTGAAGCTGCTGTGTAAGGTCCACCGTCCGGCCTTCACCAAGGTCCAGTGGCTGAAGAGAGACGGCCTGGGCCCCGAGGGACTGCCATATCTGAGAGCCCTCACGGCCCTCCAGAGCAATGTCTCCAAAGTGAACACGCTGTCCCTGGACAACGTGTCCCTGGGGGATGCTGGGGAGTACATCTGCCTGGCCGAGTCCACCACCCACGCCAGACTACAGATACAGTCCATGCAGTCTGCCTGGCTACAGGTTCTCCCAGGTAAACGTCCCGCTGACCTTTGTTCATTCGGCTGTGGGATGCTTCCCATTCAGTATTGCCTTGTGCTTTCGTAGTGGATAATAGACCATGTGGTTTGTATCTTAGTGCTTATTGGCTAAAAGCTGTGGTGAATCAGGTATTGGGTGCTTATTGTCTGAATGTTAAGGATTAAACAGTATGCCCAGAGGAGGTATACAGTGGCACTCCATGTTGCGTGGGGCTTAAGAATCACCAAATTGCTATATTGTATAATGATGTCCTTAATGGAATGAATAACTAACAACAGAAGGCAGACAATTTATCATCTATTTATCATATGTCTTGTGTCTCTGCAGGGACCCTGATCTCTCATCCCCCGGACCAGAGTTCCACCATTGAAATCCCAGCAGGTAATTGCCGTTCAGAGAACAGAAGAGTGGATGACAGGGGCCGCCTGTGTTGGCCTGTTTGGTCTTCTTAGTTTTGTTTTTGAAGGGCTGTTCACTGTCAGGCTGCAACATGTTCATTAGCTACAGTCTTTTCTATTCTGTTGGTAGCTAGCTGGCTCTCACTCCCACAATGATATGTGATGAACAAAACAAGAAGCAATGTCAACCTATTACTGTGCGGTTTGTAGGATAACGGTGGAGAGTTTAAAGGTCATAGTTCACGGGATGGCCACTCGTTTTAGAATGTGAGTGCGTGTGTTGACACGCGTTCAGAGTGTGTCATTACTCACCTACTTTGTTTTGTTCCACTGTTGTCTTGAAAGATGTCCTGGAGGACCTAAACGAGGACACCACTGAGCACCTGCTCCTGGAACCGGGAGATGTCCTCAAACTGCGCTGCGACACCAACCGTCCAGGGGTGGTGTACTGGTACAAGGAGGGCGTCCGGGTGATGCACACTGCCCGTGTCCAGATTCGCGGCGGTATTATGGAGATCACAGACGTGACCTACGAGGACTCTGGGGTTTATTTGTGTGTTCTCCGTGGAACCAAGGAGCCCCTGAGGAACTTCACCATCACTGTAGCAGGTGATGACTGGATCTTAAAATCTAACACACCTAGAATACGTGCAGGATCCATTGTCGTTTAAGGATGTTTTGCTCAGATTCTGTGGATGAAGGGGCCTGTTTAATATCTATCAAAAGGTTGTTGTTAACTGTTTTCCGTGTCTTCGGGCGTTTCAGACTTCCTGGGCTCAGGTGACGATGACGAGGACAATGGCCTAGAAGACACGTCGGCTGAGATTGAGAACGACCAGGTCTACTCCACCCGAGGTCCCCACTGGACTCACACCCAGCGCATGGAGAAGAAGCTGCACGCAGTTCCGGCGGGGAACACGGTCAAGTTCCGTTGCCCAGCCATGGGAAGTCCCTTGCCCTCCATCCGCTGGCTGAAAAACGGACGGGAGTTCAGGGGAGAGCATCGCATCGGAGGGATCAAGGTGAGACACGACCAGGGGAGAAGGAGCGGAAACAGGGTGAAGGACAATGACTGTGGTGTTATTTACTAGTGCATGACCACTACATACTCAGGCTTAAACCAACAATTTTTGCTAGGAATGTATTGACGCTGGAAACATCAACTTAGCGTCAGGACATACAAGCACTTCCGAAGGACAAACCACTGTGCCTGTATTCCGAGGGACAGTAACAACAATAACAAAACCACACACTGACTAATTTGCAATGGGTTTGTTCTGTTCATTTGTAGTTGAGACATCAGCACTGGAGCCTGGTGATGGAGAGCGTCGTGCCCTCTGACCGTGGGAACTACACCTGCCTGGTGGAAAACAGATATGGCTCCATTGTGCACAGCTACCTTCTGGATGTTCTGGGTAAGAACACACACTCACCCCGCAGAAGGAAATTATCTTCACCTACCCCAACACTAGGTCACCATTGGCTCATCTGACAGCTCCCAAACCAAGAGGGGATAGTATGGGCAATGAGCTAAACGAATCCCCTCCACAATACTCTAATTCAGCGTGTAACAGCTGCCATGCCCATTTGACTGACAGCACGGTTCGCCTCATTATAAATCCTGCGAAGCTGGTCGGCGCTCCCGATGAGTGCTGTACTATACAACAGCCACCACCCCTCTCCAGACATCTAGAGACAGGCCAGTCTCCCCGCGAAGCCACTGCTGGCTCGTGACAGTCAGCACGTCATGACTCATTACCGTCACATCCCGCTGCATTCTCTCTGTGGCGTCTCGCTAGACAGCAGAACCCAGAGAGGAACACAGAGGCTCCGGCGCAACACCTCTGACAGAGGGAGGACAGACCCGGCACAACCCTGGGGCTTTAGAGGTCCGCGGGGATATTTAAGATATAAAGAGAGAGACACAGAGGCAGTCAATATTTAGAAAGGGGGAGGTGTTTCTGAGGGTGGGGGGGGGGGCTGGCGTCGGCCGCGCCGGGGAGAACAGAGAGCGGGCGGCCACTTTCCCGACCACTTTCCCCGCTGACCTGTGACTGGCCACTTTGTTTTTGGTTGCTCTGCCATCCGGCGTGAGGTCAACTGCTGTCTCCATTGGCACGGCGGGGGACAGAAACGCAGCCACATCAAAGCTGGCCTGGCTAGGAAAGAAAGTCGCTAATGAAACCAATTAGTCAGACTGACTGAGTCTGGCTGGCGTTAGATGTGAGAGACGTTGTCTGGTTATCTGTCCCTTCCCCAGTCAGTCAGATTAGGACGGGTCATTGACAGTGGTCTTTCACTCCATGCCTCAGAAACACACCATTTAACATACAAATAAGACCGATCTGGAGATATACCTGTTTCAGATGTACTGCAATTTTAGGAGTTGGATTTAATTTAATAGCCAGGAGATTTCAGGCATACCAGAGTACTTCTGGCAGATTAGAGTCTTTGTTGTGCTTCATTAGACATAGGAATCTCCTTCTTGCTGTGTTCCCGGCTGAACTTTGAACTCCAAACCCAGCCAAATGGGAATCCTCCTGTCGTTCAGGAGTCTAACACTCTCTCCCATCCGCTCTGTCCGTCTGTGTTCAGAACGCTCCCCACACAGGCCTATCTTGCAAGCTGGACTGCCGGCCAACACTACAGCAGTGGTGGGCACAGATGTCCAGTTTTTCTGTAAGGTCTACAGCGATGCACAGCCCCACATCCAGTGGCTGAAGCACATCGAGAGGAACGGCAGCCGCTACGGCCCCGACGGGACTCCCTACGTTCAGATACTGAAGACAGGCAGCCTGAACATGTCCGAGGTGGAAGTCCTCTACCTGACCAAGGTGACAATGGAGGATGCAGGAGAGTACACCTGTCTGGCTGGAAACTCCATCGGCTTCTCCTACCAGTCTGCCTGGCTGACTGTCCTCTCTGGTACGTCGATAGCTCAGACACAGCATGGTAACACAGGAAATAGAAAGCGTCCGCTGTGCTTGAGAGAGCCTGTGTGTCTAACCGGTCTTGCTATTGTTTTCTCACTGACTTTCTCTCCCAGAAGAGGACGTGGCTGACGAGGACCTCCTGGAGACCAAGTACACCGACATCATCATCTACGCGTCGGGCTTCCTGGCCCTCGTCATGGCCGTCGTGATCGTGGTGCTGTGTCGGATGCAGGTCCACCCCAGCAGAGAGCCCTTTGATGTGCTTCCTGTGCAGAAACTCTCCAAGTTTCCCCTGCGCAGACAGTACTCGGTGGAGTCCAACTCCTCAGGGAAGTCCAGCGCATCTCTGATGAGAGTGGCCCGTCTGTCTTCCAGCTGCTCCCCCATGCTTGCTGGAGTCATGGAGTTTGAACTCCCCTATGACCCTGACTGGGAGTTTTCCAGGGAGAAGTGAGTACTGCTGTGGTAATTTCATGGCCGTTGAGTCAGTCATTGCGCTTGTATGTCTTAAATATTGCCTTTGGATTCTGTTGAATTCCATGGACTTCACTGTCTTGACCATCACCTTACTTTCTATCTCCAGTCTGACATTAGGGAAGCCTCTGGGTGAGGGTTGCTTTGGTCAAGTGGTCAGAGCTGAAGCCTATGGGATCAGCAAGGACCATCAGGAGAATGTCTCTACTGTGGCTGTGAAGATGCTCAAAGGTAATAATGAATAACCATATTTTCAGGACAGACTGGGCCATGACTTCTTGACTCTGTTTAAAGATTTTAGCACTCAAAATGTGTGTCCCTTGTTCACTAGATGATGCCACAGACAAAGACCTGGCTGACCTCATATCAGAGATGGAACTGATGAAGGTTATGGACAAGCACAAGAACATCATAAACCTCCTGGGAGTGTGCACCCAAGATGGTGAGCTTGAGACCCCCTATTCGCAACCCATCGCTCCCCTGTCGCCGCAGCGCCGTGGTGGTTCCACGCCCATTGGACGCCGCCGGCGATGGCGGGCTCCATGCCTATATTGCCTAACCTCCTCCCCTCCTCCAACAGGTCCTCTGTATGTGCTGGTGGAGTATGCATCTAAAGGCAGCCTCCGGGAGTACCTCAGGGCCCGCCGCCCCCCCGGCATGGACTACACCTTCGATGTGACCAAGGTGCCCGAGGAGCAGCTGACGTTCAAAGACCTGCTGTCCTGTGCCTACCAGGTGGCCCGGGGCATGGAGTACCTGGCCTCCAAGAGGGTGAGTGCCCTATGGGTCCGGAGGGCTCTGGGCAGCAATTGCTCCTGGGTATCCTACCGAGGTCCTTCTCACTGGTACAGCCCAGCAGTTAGAGCGTCTGGCCAGTACGGTTGTGAGAATAAACCCCAGAGTCGGCCAGGTGAAACTCCTGTAGTCTGATGCAAAGGCTGAAGTTAAATGTCAGTTGGGTCTTGGGCGAAATTGACGGTTTAAATAATTCAAGAAAGCGTACTTAACCCTTTCATTTGACATCACATCCTGGCTTTTTCATTTACTGTGGCTAGCAGTTGGACATTCTCATATTGACTACATTAACGTTAACAATAGGTCAAATAAATGTTATAAATCTTATAAACGTATTATTATCTTAATATTACACATCTGAAATATGCGACCAGTCCGCATAATGAAACAATACAACAACTGCCAACCATGTGTGAACAACAGGGTGTTCATGTCTGTGGACTACATTCTGTACTCATATTTAGTAAACATGCACAAATATTCTGTGCTAAAGATGGATCAGTGTACTGATAAAAACATCTGCAAGTAGTCTTATCCCATCTGGTCATTCATTTGTCTATAGCCTGGCCCATTTGTTTGTGTTCTCAGGAAATGAGGATGTGATCATATTTGGTTTATATTAAAAAGTTTAGGCCTTTTAACTCCAAAGCGATTTAATGGAATTAATAGATCAACACAACATTGGAGACATACTGTGTGAGTAACACTTGAACACAGGTGCCAAGGCATAGACAATGCAATCCTCCATGAAGCAAACGGAACATTGGGATGTCTGTGTGAACAGCCTCTATTATTAGTTTTACAGTACAATTATTATGAACATGAAACCATTTTCTGCGGTGTCTAGGGCCTGGATTGTTTTGTAATAAAAATATTATCTGATTAGAAAAAAGATTTGGTCCCACACTTGCAACAATTAAAAATATAGGTTGTGTTACATTACAACGGGGTTAGGAGTTTGCCGACCAGATCAGGATAAACACTTAATATCCCCCCCCGAACAAATCTAGCTCTGTGAAAACCCATCTGAAATCAACACATAATGTTAAAGTAAAAAAGTGAAACATTATCTGTTAATAAAATCTTTCACCTATAATTTTCTTTTAATAATTAACAGGATGTTCCTGCAGTTTCAGAGAGAAACAGTAGAGGCCTCCGCTTAAATATTAAAAAAATATGTGCATTTCAACTGTTCAAGAAACTTGCTTTGGTATTACAGTGTATACTGTTGTTCAGGTGTGTTGAATGAGACGCTCGACTGCATCTCTTGGGAAAGTTTTGTCTGCTCTGTTAGTAGTGGTCAAGACATAAGTATCTCTCAGCATGTCCCACACGTGTGTGAATATCCAATACCTCAACTACTGTCAGTGTTATGCAATTGGCCTTCTAATCAATACCCTGGCATACAGGCTTTGGTAACGATACCATATCGATTAGGTTTCAAATCTGTACCTGGCCGTCTGCTGAATGATTCTGGCCTGAAGGGGTGTAGCAAACAAGTAAGAGCAAGTGGCAACCTCCTCCCTTTCCTCCGCTTCTACATTTCCTCGCCTGCTCTCTGCTATCAACACATCCCTTTGTATGACACACCGTCCCGCATTCCACGGTGGAGTGCTGGTTGAGTCTGTTTACCCCAACGTCCATCCCTCCCTCCATCCCTTCGGCTGGCCTGCCACAGAGGGCTTTGTCCTTTTTAGCGCAGCCATAAATCTGTTAGCAAACAGCCGCGGAGCTGTGTCTGGGCCCTGGCATCGGGTTTCTGTCTCTGTGGCCCGCTACAGCTGCATCCAAAAAGCACCCCACCATTACCGAGCCCCCGCAGAACCCGGGCCTTCTCATTTCCACCAATCCCCAAATACCACGTCCAATTCAAATGGAAACCGAAATAAACATAATGACATCCACTCGGATCCGGCAAACAGTTGTTTTTGAAGGAGTCGACTTTTGACTAAACCTCCGGATCTATATAAAGTCCATTTAATTTGGTGCCTTTAGTCAAAATTGGATGCTTTGTGTTGACTTAAGACCAAGTTTTTTCATTTTCGGAACATAAAGCTAATAATTTGTATGTCGATCCGATCTGCTTTTACCTGACATCTGCCAAAACAGTCAAGTCAACCGCTTAGTTGGCATGGCAATGGAATTGCAGAATTCTAAATGTAGGATAATGTTTCGTAAACATGTAGGATAACGTTTCATAAACATGTAATGCCAAACCAAACATGGCATGAGCCTCTGTTTCCTGACTTGTCTGGTGTCTCCCTACGCTCTCTCTACAGTGCATTCACAGAGACCTCGCAGCCAGAAACGTCCTCGTCACGGAAGACAACGTGATGAAAATCGCAGATTTCGGCCTTGCAAGAGGGGTGCACCAGATCGACTACTACAAGAAAACAACCAACGTGAGTTCTCCTGTATCCTGTGATCCTTGGCTGGACACCCCCCCCCCCCAAACCCCGACAGGAAGGCCTGTGCTGTTCTGCAGTTTAATGCTGTTAGGGACAGATGTTGGCTGTGATGGGAGGATCCTTAGAAAGAGGGGGCGGGGAAAGGGGAGCGGGGGGCGAATGAAAAGACGCTTTGGCTCTGTTTCCGTGGCAACCGACTGACCGACATCTCCGATGTTTTCCGGCGTGCTTCGCAGGGCCGCCTGCCGGTGAAGTGGATGGCACCGGAGGCCTTGTTCGACAGGGTCTACACACACCAGAGTGACGTGTGGTCCTTCGGGGTGCTGATGTGGGAGATCTTCACTCTGGGCGGCTCGCCGTATCCCGGCATCCCTGTGGAGGAGCTCTTCAAGCTCCTGAAGGAAGGCCACCGCATGGACAAACCCTCCAACTGCACTCATGAACTGTGAGTAGGGAGTCTCTCCTGGACGGATTAAACCGAACGCCACCGCCCGCTTCCCACCCGACCTGGCATTTCATTACAACGCGGGGGAACGATGAGGCGGTCAGCGTACAACTGCTGTCCGGGGATATGTGTCGCATTTCTCGTTTTCTGTGCTGCATTACTCATCCTGTCCTTCTGTGTGTGTGTGTGTGTGCAGCTACATGAAGATGAGGGAATGCTGGCATGCTGTGCCCACACAACGACCTACCTTCAAACAGCTGGTGGAGGAGCTGGACAGAGTGCTGCTGTCTATTTCTGACGAGGTAGGTGTCTGGGATGCTCGTTACCTCACACACACACACTCAAACACACACACACACTCAAACACACACACACACTCAAACACACACACACACAATCTGCCAGGCAGATGTCCTGTTGCAATTGGCCGTTCCAGCTGTGGTTTAGTTTCTTACTAAACTAAGGCAATACTTAAGAAACCCTGTAGAAAACACATCTAACTGGGTTTGTCCACTGCACACAGTCCCCACTAGAAAGGGATTGAATTGTTAGCCAGCACACAATAAACGTCAAGGCCAAACGTAACTGCTTCTCTACTTCCTCCTTTTCTTAGTACCTGGACTTGTCGACACCCTTTGAACAGTACTCCCCCTCATGCGAGGACACCTCCAGCTCTTGCTCCTCAGACAATGACTCTGTCTTTACCCACGATGCCCTGTCTACCGACCCCTGTATTCAGGGTTACCACGACGTGCATTCTCGGATAGAGCTGAAAACGGCACTGCGGTAAACCAGCTCCAGGGAGAAAAAGTGTGGAGAAAAATGCATTAAGGATGCATGAAAAGCGGTACTTGGACTGTCTACTCTGGCACTGTGCCCAAAAACATGATCTCAAATCATGGCACTATTGAACCCTGGTAATCTAAAGACTGCCTCTTCTTTTTCTTATCTGGCTTGGGGGTTTCACAGTAAAAGTACTCTCTTTTAATCGGGTCTATACAGTGAGAATGGAGAGTGGTCTTGTCCTCAAACAGTATCCAAACTGGGTTTCATACCAGTAGGGCGTTATAACAAAAACAATTTATTTTGCTATGAAAAAACAGAGAAACTGATTGTTAAATATAAATCTCTCTATATATATATATAAGATTATTTTACATTTTGCTATTTAAAATTGTCTTAAATCTCAGGATCTCTTGTGTTAAAAAGTTGCTACCGAGGCAGCCAAGTGCCTCAATTGTTTTTGATTTCCTGTGAATATATAAAAATATTATATGTACATATCACAAAAAGACAATTACCTTTTTATAAATTATTCTAAATGATACAAAAATGAAGGTGTTCAACTGCGGTATAAAGAAAGAAATAACGCATTCAAGGGTTTTAACGGCCAGAATGTCCTTGCGATTCCCATTCCATTGAATCCAACACCCTCAGCCCCCTGTTTGCACGCTGCTTTGGCCTTTTGTATGGCATTGAGGCCAATCGGTCAAAGGCCTAAGGACCCCCAGTACCGTATGCTTTCAATTGTTGTATACATAAACGAACTGTAGGAACAGTATGGTCTCAGGTCTAGGCCCTGAAAGAGAAGAATACAGTTTGAAACAGGGGGGTGTGGGAGGGGGGGGGGGTGGACCCACTTCTACTGTCTGTGCTGTGTGAATAGAAAGGACTGGACCTGAAAGTGTGAATGTGAAAGGCCCAGTGTGATTCATTTCAAATGGGAGAATCCTCCTCTTTTGTTTCCCCTGTAACCCTTTAACCGGGCCTAGTGTGTCACAGGGGTACAGGCAGAGGCCTGGCCCGGACAATAGTGTTTTTGGCAGTCCTGATGGGTGTGACTGTGGGGACAGGCTGGGTCGGGTGGGCCCTCAGCCTGGGCCTGTGTGCAAATGAAGAGGCCCTTGTTATTATGTTAATGTACGGCTCCAACTGATGCCCATCTTTATCCTGCTACAGTCTTTTAATATACACATGCTAATTCTGATGCGCTGTTACTGTTGGAGAGGACTAGGGTATGCAAAGGGTTCACCTGGAACCTTATAGACAAGCCCAATGTTTTATCAACACTTCACAGCCAAACTGCATTCCGCAAACCGCAGCTGTCATTCACAGAGATAACTTAGAATATTTTTCAGTACAAAGATAGTGATGTTATGGGTTGAAAACAAAGCATAATGTTCATACAGGTAGCTGGGCGGTGATGATGGCTACTTTTTTGTCTACATTCATTTCCCTACCGTTTAGTTATGGGATTGATTTAGCTTGTAATCAGTTTTAGAAAATGTTTTTCTTTGGTTTCAAATGACTAAAATGTTCTCCCTATAAGGCAGCTATACCAATGTATGACCTCCAACTATAAACCAAAGCATTATGACCAGAACCACCCTTCAACGTGAGGAATTTGAGCTCAGAAATATTCTCTCTGGTTTTGATTCCCATACTACACATAACAGGATCAATTGCATGACATTCCATGTATTTGCTTCCAATAGAATTGTAACAATCACAATGTCCTTAAACATTTTCCTCAAGATAATTATTTTAGAAAAATATCTAATTTATTTGTTTATTGTTATGTTTTCATATGAAATAAAGTATAATTTAAAATCTAAATGACGTCACTTTGTGTCCGCATGTGGGTGTTTTAGAAAGAGGGACCGATGAGCAGTCAGGAGGGGCACAGAGACCAACGCAGACAGCAGCTGAAAATGGAGAAAGGGAAAGAGAAAATGAGACATACATGAGAACGAGAGGCAGGTTAGGGGTTAAGGGTTAAGGGGTGGGGGGAGGGGGGGAGAGGGCACCAGTGATCACAGAGACTCAGGGCCTTTTAAGTGGCACGTTCAGCCTCAGCACACGGCTGGCTTATCTCTCATGTGGAACACATCATGGCCTGCCAGTTAGTCCGAGAAGCAGACTCTCTGCTCGGCCAGATAGTGGCCTGTCTAGGGCGGGAGTGGATGGGTCTGGGGTTAGAGGCAATCTGCTGGGGAAGGGAAGATAAGGGGGCCAGCGATCAGTCTGGAGTTGATCTATCTTGGCTACACACATCTCTTGCATACTCAGGATGCCTTGATGAGTGACTTGGGTGTGTGTGTGTGTGTGTGTGAGATTGGGATCTAAAATCAGAAAGAAACAGGGCCAAGAAAAAGTATTTGAACCCTGTTTAATGTCTTGTAAATTATGCATTTTTTGTAATCCAAGTTTTTTTCAGATATTTAATCAAAATACATTAGGTTAAAGGAGACCTGAGTGAACAAACAACACAACATTTGATAACTATTTATTGAAGTTATGTTACAAAAAGAAATAATCCCCTTAGACTAAGAAAGGAGTTATGCCACCCTTGGAGCAATGACAGCAAACAAAAGCTTCCTGAAGTTATATATAAGTCTCTCTCAATGCCAGTGAGGAATTGTGTCCCACTTTGTGGAACTGCATTAACCCATTGACATTTGTAGGGTTTTTGTGTTTCCGGTCCGGCTGCAACACTTCAAAGGCCTTTAGGTCTGGACTTTGATTAACCCATTCCGCTTTTCTTTCTTGTGTGTTTTGGATTATTGTCTTGCGTCATGAAAACAAGCACTTAACTTATGTTATATTACCTATGTGTTATATTATGTATATGTTATATATATATATATATATATATATATTATTGCAACATACAAACAGACATATTTCAATGTAAAAAAATATATAACAATGCAAAAAACTACTCACTGTACAATTTAAAATATTGTCGGTTGAAAAGAAAAAGAAAAGAAAAGTTTTTGTGTATTGCATATATTTAACCCGTTTGAAGCAGGCCTGAGTCAAGAATCAAAACGCACCAGTAAATCACAAGCGTGTGTAGATTCCGCAAATTTCCCTGGCTCCGGACAGAGCAGGGGGCACCTTGGCCGGACAGGGACATGCTGAGAGGGGAGGGGGAGTTGGATCGGAAGGACAGACGGAGCAGGGGGTGGGAGGATGTTGGGCGTCAGGGGGCAGGCAGGGGGTGTTGACTTAGTACTGGATATCTGCTGACAGTGTTCCTGCTTCCATTGTGGGAGCTCACACTCATAACCTCACCACTCAAATCATCACACTCATAACCTCACCACTCAAATCATCACACTCATAACCTCGCCAACACCAATCATCACGCTCATAACCTCGCCACTTCAATCATCACACTCATAACCTCGCCACTCATATCATCACACCCATAACCTCCCCAACACCAATCATCACACTCATACCCTTGCCAACACCAATCATCACACTCATAACCTTGCCACTCCAATCATCACACTCATAACCTCGCCACTTCAATCATCACACTCATAACCTCGCCACTCATATCATCACACCCATAACCTCCCCAACACCAATCATCACACTCATACCCTTGCCAACACCAATCATCACGCTCATAACCTCACCATTCCAATCATCACACCCATAACCTCCCCAACACCAATCATCACACTCATAACCTCACCACTCAAATCATCACACCCATAACCTCACCACTCAAATCATCACACCCATAACCCCACCACTCAAATCATCACACCCTTAACCTCGCCACTCCAATCCTCACACTACCCAACCTCGCCACTCATATCATCACACTCATAACTTCGCCACTCCAATCATCACACTCATAACCTCGCCACTCATATCATCACACTCATAACTTCGCCACTCCAATCATCACACTCATAACCTTGCCACTTAGTAACCTTGTTGTTTACCCTTAACCAGTGTGACCCACAAATCTCTGAAGCTATGATAACACCACAGCAAATAAATCATTGGACTAGTTTTGTGTGATTTTAGCTAACTTTTTTCTCCCATCCAAATTTCATAATGCCCAAATCATGATATGACTAGACCTCACCAAAGCAACTTAGTCTCGGAAGAGTCAGCACATCTTGCCAGGCCATTCATACAGGCCGTTGATACATTCACAACTGGGGAACCCTTTGTCCTGATGTATGTATGTATGTGCTTGGATCAAAGCTGAGCCACAATTGATCATAGCGGGGCCTGACCACCACAATGAGTCACTAGAATACAATGAGGTAAGGCAAGTCTGTCCGACATTTATCCCACCCATCCCGGACCGGGCTGAGCCGATTGGACCTGCTCTCTATCACACCCCGGGCACTGTCCGTATGCTACGATCAAACTCATGGTGGTAATGACAAGCTGTGCTGTGGGGCCTGGTCAGGCATAAAGGTTGTCATCAAAACACTTGATGAACATGTAATAAATATTTGAGAATTTGAGAGTGAATATGATACGAAAATACTGTGCAAAATGTCAGATTTTATTAGCGACTGTAGGTGTATCAACCTTCTAAAAACATTCTAACATAAATAGTAATACTCAAAATCGGTTGTGACCCTCTTTATTAGAGCTTTTCAATAATCAAGGGTTTAAATGATATGGGGTTCACTAGCCTAAAAATGCAAATGTTCCATCCAATATGTTCATCATGCTTCAGGCTTCAGGTCAGTTCAAACCTTCCTGACTTGCTAGGCAACATGACATCCAACTCTCAGCGGAAAGAAGGGCTGCGTGTAAGTCTGTCTGGGCCTAAGTTACATTGTTGATGGTCTTACTATCTTCAGACACAGCTTGAGGTGGACAGGAGGGGCAGGATCATGTTAAATAACCACGGTAATGAGTGGCGTCAATCACCAGGACAACGGGGTGGTGGGGAGACGTGTCACCTGGGGCAGAGGGCAACACTGCAGCTGCCTGGCTGGCTGACTGGCTGACTGACACCTTTAATGGCTGGCTACATTGTGTCTAATTGGTCTGTGGCTGTTCGATTTTTGGCTCTCTCACTGGCTGGATGGTCTGTGGTTGGATGGCTGCTCCTTTGTAGGCTAGCTGTTCTGTGGCTGGCTGTTCGGTGGCTGGCTGTTCTGTGGCTGGCTGTTCTGTGGCTGGCTGTTCTGTGGCTGGCTGGTCTGTGGCTGGCTGGTCTGTGGCTGGCTGTTCTGTGGCTGGCTGTTCTGTGGCTGGCTG
>JACXGK010004379.1:0-12976 GCA_016801125.1 Novumbra hubbsi | reverse complement strand
AGGGAGGATGAGGACTGGCTTCATGTGCAACTAATGATGTGTGTAGGATGTATGTTAGAAATAAATATGTCTAAAGGATGTATGTCAGAACTGAAGATACCTGTAGGATTTGTGTTAGAAATAAATATGTCTAAAGGATGTATGTCAGAACTGAAGATACCTGTAGGATGTGTGTTATAAATAAATATGTCTAAAGGATGTATGTCAGAACTGAAGATACCTGTAGGATGTGTGTTAGAAATAAATATGTCTAAAGGATGTATGTCAGAACTGAAGATACCTGTAGGATGTGTGTTAGAAATAAATATGTCTAAAGGATGTATGTCAGAACTGAAGATACCTGTAGGATGTGTGTTAGAAATAAATATGTCTAAAGGATGTATGTCAAAACTGAAAATACCTGTAGGATGTGTGTCAGAAAGGAAGTGGCCCTCA
This sequence comes from Novumbra hubbsi, assembly GCA_016801125.1. Lineage (NCBI taxonomy): Eukaryota > Metazoa > Chordata > Actinopteri > Esociformes > Umbridae > Novumbra > Novumbra hubbsi. The sequence goes on along the minus strand of JACXGK010004379.1, from coordinate 12,541 downwards.
ACATACTTTCACAACAGAGTGTTATGATTCCATATGGGATGATTGACAGTTAATAGGTAGAAAGAATTCAATGTTGTGAGTCAGTCATATGCATCCTGTCACCCTGGCCACCATCAACCTATCTGAAGGGCCATAGACCAGGAACCGGAATGTGATAGTGGATATCAACATCAGCATTATCAGACACATTACTTAAGTCTGAAGTGCGACGCCTCATTCAATGCAGTCCTACCAGGTCTAAGCAATCAACTTACATTTTTATCACTGATTAAATATTAACCATCAGCCTTCGGACCCTGGACCAGCCATGAACACATACAATACATTATTGATGTGTGGGTTTGTGTGTGTGTGTCTATCTACTAATCCCTAGGAGTATTTGCATGCTTGTCTACACACAGAGGGCGGACTGATAAGGCCTGTGTGTGTGGACAAAGGAAGTGGGGTCAAGACTAAAATAACAAAGTACTATCAATTACAAACCAGGCAGGTGTTACGTAGTGGATGTCCCTACATGTTTAAACCAAGCTTACATTCCCTCACTGCGCTTTGAGGTCACTCACACACATGCCTTAAGACATATCCTGCACTTGAAGGTGATATTCTTTCTCTCCATGGAAAGCTTGTTTTGAAAGATGGCTGGGGTAATACAGCATCCAGGCTATGTTTACCAAAAGTCTAAAATGCCAATAATTTTAGGAGAATTTCATCACATTAGCAAAGATAGCAACACCCCGATGTAAGACATAAAGTTACGGAAAGAGACAGAGGACCAGAGACATAGAGAGACAAAGAGACATATAGAGAAATAGAGGGGCAGAGAGACAGATACGAGACACATAAGGACACAGTGTAGGATGGAGGCAGAGGGTCAGAGAGTAGGGTGGAGGCAGAGGCACAGAGAGGAAGATGGAGGCAGAGGGACAGAAAGGAAGGTTGAGGCAGAGGGACAGAGAGGAAGATAGAGGTATACAGAGGGACAGGGAGGAAAATGGAGCAGGGAGACAAAGAGGAAAATGAGGCAGAAGGAAAGGGAGGAAAATGGAGGTAGGGGGACAGAGAGAATGATGAGGCAGAGGGACAGAGAGGAAGATAAAGAGAGACAGATAGAGAGGGAAACAGGTACAGCAAGAGAGATAGAGACAGATGAAAAGAGAGACAGAGAGGGACATAGAGATTAATAAAACCCTATTTGTAGATAAATTAGGACTCTGCGTAAAATTCTAATAAAAACAGAATGCAAAGATGTGCAAATCATTCATATCTATAATTAATTGAAAATAGCACACAAACAACATATTGGATGTTGAAACTGAGAAATTTTAATGTTTTTGTATGAATTAGAGCTGGGAATCGATTAAAAGAAATTAACTAATTAATTACTGATTAATGGCGATTAATCGATTTTTTTAAGTGTGGTAGAATCCCTAAAATAAAACAATAAACACAATGAAGTATACTTTAAATAAAACATATTATGACAACTAGTGAACTGTAAACAAAACTACAGAGTAGTAATTCCCATCAATTATATGCAGAAACATTATAAACATCAAAGCTTTAAGGGCCCAATCCCAATGTCCCCCCTAAACCATAAGCCCTGAACCCCCACCAACAATGAATTCACTTGATAAGTGATTGAGTGGCTACAAAGGCTTAAAATGCAATGAATAGGAATGGGACAGCACTATAGTAATGATGTTGGATCAAATCTGATGAAAGCACATATGGAATACAAACTACACATTGTTCTGGCCACGGCCGGCTCTTGGCATAAGTAACAAAGGCCGCTTAGGGCCCCCATCTGCCAGGTGGCCCATAATTTCTTGTGAGACTCCACCACTAGGGGAGAGGTGGCCCCCAAACTACATTTTGCTTAGGGCCCCCAACGGCCTGGCGCCGGCACTGGTTCTCGATTTATGAACCATCAGTGAACTTTGTTAATACTCGTAAAAGTTTTTTTCTAAACATGCTAATGTCCGAAATTTTGAAATTGAACGTGAAAGTACATTTATTCAGTTAAGCATACATTTTTGAATATATTTTTTCATACAATAGATTTTGTATTTGTGTACAATAAAATATTTGTTGTTAAACTTGTTTTTATTTTTTGGGTTCAAAACATATTTCTGTTATGTTTTTATTTTCTTACATTCAATAAATTTGAGCTTAATTTGCTCAATTCCATGAACTACAGTATGCAACTGTAACATGACAAAAATTATGATCGACTTTACCAAAGACTCAGTCAAACAATTAGTTTTTTCTGTATCCAGCCTACTGTAATTTGTAGATTTAATGGATGCTTAAAGAGTTCTAGATTCGGAATATGATAACTGTTTGCAATAGTGGACATATTATTCAGCATTCGCTATAGAATAAAAGAAAGAACAAAATGCCTTGACAAACTATTATTTGATTTTGCTAAACAAGATTAAAATATCTTTGTCAGTAGATCCGAACTTCCCATCACAAACTCAAACAATAGCTGTCACAACAGTAAGTGGTTAAAACAGTGGCTATGATGTTTGTGATTCATGCAAAAAAGATTCTGCGTTCCATACAATCTCGTTTGGGAACTGAGAAGAACAATTGCTGTAGTTTTGAAAGTGAAACATATTCCTATTCTTGCTTGATTGATTTCAGCAGTTAACAGTTCAGGCTCTCATTTGTATTTTTCATTTCATAATGTTCCAAATGTTTTCACTAGCTGACAGTTCTGGACTCTATGCAGGCCAGTTTAGACTCTTTTACTTTTATTGCTGTTGTAACACATGCAGAATGGGCTGTGGCATTGTCTTGCTGGAATAAACAAGGCCTTTCCTGAAAAGGACATCATCTGGATGGCAGCATATGTTGCTCCAAAACCTGTACATATTGTTTATCATTAATTGTGTTTGTGTAGATGTGCAAGACACCCATGTAGGTGCACTAATGCACCCCCATACCATCACTGATGCTAGCTTTTGAACCGTGCACAAAAAAGAAGCCAGATGGTCCCTCTCCTATGTAGCCTGGAGTATGTAGCATCCATGATTCCCCTCAAAAAATGCGGGAAAACAATTTGGTCACCACCTGCAAAATCACTCACTTTTTCTGTGTTGTCTTGCTGTTGCCTCTCCAGTACACATGTTGTCACTTTCATTTGCACCAAAACAGGTGACACTGATTCATAATAATTTATGCTTACTAACTGGACAAAATGATATCCCTGAAGTTCAATAGAATTGGTGTTATACTGTATTATACTTACTTTTTTGAGCAGTGTAATTTTTCAAGAAACAATACAATGTCTCAGTTTCCACATTTGCTATATTATCTGTGCACTATATGCTATTGAATATAAGGTTAAATGATTTGCACATCCTTGCATTCTGTTTTTCTTTACATTTTACGCCGCATCCTAACTGTTTTTCCAGACAGGTGGGTCGACCAGCGCAGACATCAATAGCACCGAGAGGTTGACGTGATGTCAGTGTGGGAGAATGGATTAGAGCCTGGTTCCCTGGGTATGCCATGGGAGAGGAGGGAAGCCAGGAGCCTGCTACACACTGGATCACATAACCTGGAACTGGGACCCAAGGTCACAGACAACACCACCCAAAGAAACAGGAGCCCCAGCGCACGACAGGGGGATCGGGAGACCCACAGCTATGGTTACCATGAGAGAGAGGGTGGGAGGAACTGAGGGAAGGAAAGAGAGAACGAGAGGTTCTAAAGGAGAGATAAGGACGGGGTTGAGAGAAGTAAAATCAGAAGGAGAGAAAGGAAAGGGAGGCAGTCAGTGAAGATGAGTCCCATCATCTCAAGTTGACCACAGACAGGAGGCCCCATAACCCCTTGACAGTTTCTCCAGCACCCGGCTTATTTATTGCTTCGTAATTTCGGGAGGTGCCACGGGGAAAGAGTAATTGATTTGGCTTGGATTTCAGAAGTGTTCCAGGAGGGAAATACGGAGAGGGGAAATGAAGGGTGTGCGTGGCGTCCCCAAAAAACAAAAATTGTTTGTTTGTGTTCGCTGAATGCAGCTACTGTACGTGTGTGTGTGTGTGTGTGTGTGTGCGCGGGTGTTTGTGGGTTCGAGAGGGCCTGCTGCAATCTGAGCAAGGATCTGGCCCGGCTGCCGCCTATTCACACTGCCCGCGGTAATCCTGGCCCTGCAGCCTCCCTCTATCAGGCAGAGCGAGCAGAGCACAGAGCTGTGACGGCGCCAGAGAGCCAAGCCCAAACACTTCAACGACCCATCGGAATCACCGAGGCTTCTAATGAGAGTGACTCCCGTCAGGGTACAGTGGAAAGGTCACATAAACATTTGTGAAACTGTCAAAAGCCAAGTGGTCGTGATACCATTGGCCTGTGCGCTAAGATTGTGTGGTGTTTTGCGTGTGAATCAGAGGGCAACAGAGAAAAAAGTGCCAATTGTGCAATTCAAGCCGAACCTCAAGGAAACGGCTGCCTCCGTTTAGGATAAATTGTCCTGGAACAGACACCGGAGAGAAAGGAGAGAAGAGACATGAAGAGAGCAAGAGAGAGAGAGAGAGAGAGAGAGGGGGAAAGTGAGATTGAGGAGGGAGGGAGCAAGAATGAGAGAGGGAGAAAAGGAAATATTGGCACTAGTTAGACTCCCCACAATCAGGCCAGATCTCCTTAGGGTGGAACATTTTAATAACAGCAAAACATTCCTTCAGGAAGTCATGCATTTTCTGAATGAAAGGTTTGGTTTAAGAGGTTTATATTTAAATACATTTCTTACTTTTACTGACCTGGGTTTGGATTCCAGTACAATGCCCTAGGGAGCTATACAAATCAAAATTGGACACCAGTGCAAATCAAAGTGTCCAAGGGCTGAGGACTCCAATGTTAAAATATCATAAGCACCCCTTAAGAGGCATACATATATAAACATTGAGCCAGGCCATTTTTACAGCTCCTCTGTAACTAGACTACCTGCTGTACTAGGTTAACAAAACTTAAGTACTTTCATTTCCGGATATGGAGAGGCAGGCCCAGAGAATGAGCCACTCAAAAAGTTTGATGCAATGGTAGAAACGTAATTAACGGTTTCATTTTGGTTTACTCTATTTGAGCGTTTTAACATTTTTAATTTATTCATACAGTTTTTACTCAACATTAGCTTTAGCTATATGATCAAGACCTGAGAAAATCTGAATTGGCACGCATTACCATCTGAAAGCTATAGGGCCCACTTTTCTAACAAAAACTCACCACAGCTACTGAGGTATAAAGACCATGTCTCGCTCCGTGTGATTCAGAGTGAAATGAGTGGTGGTGTAAAAAGTCTGCTCCCGCTCCATATGTAAACCTCTTCGTGCTAATTTACATTAGGAAAGAGAGAATAAAACCTTAGATTGAGACGAACCAACATAAACAGCAAATGTCACAGAGACGGAGGTCACGGTGCTCCTCCCATCCTAGCCCCCATGACTTATCTACACACGCAAGACATTGACATGCAATGAGCAGTCCCTGACCAAACTATCAGCACATGAATTTTATACCCAGATATCACAGATTGCCGTTACACACCATTACCCAATATTTTCACAGAGCCGAAATAATATTCCAGTAAAATGTAATGGAAATGCAATTTTCAAGTATCAAAGACAAACTGTAGCTGTGCCATGAGGTGAAACACACGTGTGCACATCGCATACGTCCAGAACACTGACCTGGAAGGGATAGCAGACATGGCGCTCTCTGCCGAACACGTGCTGTCGCTGATCACGGCACAATTATTTTGGTTCAACGAGAGATGTTTTTAGTGGCTTCCCAATTCATTTCTTCCTGAAACTGTTTATGCATAGAGGAGGAACCACGCGTCACTGCTCGTTCTTTCCCGTAAACACAGAGCGAGACATCAACAACTCAGTAGTTGCCTGGGGTTAGGAAAGATTTTCACCAGTATACACCTCAAAAAAGTATCTCCATTAAAAGTGTATGTCATTGGGCTAGAGAAAGAACAGGTCACTGGTGGCGTATCTGCCTGTGGATCAATCTCCTCTCCATTTATCAAATGCATTGGTGGGAGTACAAACGAGCAGAGCATTTGGTTGTGCGTTAACAATTTAAAGTTCTTGTGATGTCAGCCATTCAAATAACCAACTGCTCAAGATTGACAAGGTGTTCCACTGTTACCCTGACCTCTCCTTTGATTAACATATTCAATGTATTTCATTATAGTTTGGGACATTGCGGAAATCATGGCGTTTTTGACGAAACATGCGTTTGTTACTTCAAGATTAGACTATTGCAATGCTCTTCTCTCCGGTCACCCTGATCAGTCAACAAATACACTTCAATCTTGCAGAGAATCTTCATTGAAGTTTGAAAAAAAAACATTACATCAGTACTAGCCTTTCTACACTGTTTAATTGTCAAAGCTATGACTGGTTTTACTTTTAACTAATGTGAGAGATGTTGATTCACCCACCCATGTTTACCCGGTCATCTCTGTCCCTGTCCACCTGGTCATCTCTGTCCATCTTCAGCTGGTTGTCTCTGTTCCTGTCCACCTGGTCATCTCTGTCCTTGTCTACCTGGTTGTCTCTGTCCCTGTCCACCTGGTCATCTCTGTCCATGTTCACCTGGTCATCTCTGTCCATGTCCACCTGGTCATCTCTGTCCATGTCCACCTGGTCATCTCTGTCCTTGTCCACCTGGTCATCTCTGTCCATGTCCACCTGGTCATCTCTGTCCTTGTTCACCTGGTCATCCCTGTCCACCTGGTCATCTCTGTCTTTACTCACCGTGTCATCTCTGTCCTTGTCCACCTGGTCATCTCTGTCCTTGTTCACCGTGTCATCTCTGTCCTTGTCCACCTAGTCATCTCTGTCCTTGTTCACCTGGTCATCCTTGTTCACCTGGTCATCATTGTTCTTGTCCACCTGGTTCTGCTGCTGATGTGGACTCTGCCTAATGACTTGCGACACAGTCCTCCTGCATGTATTGACCTGTTGGATAACTAGAACATGCAAATCATTGATGTGGCCCAAAAGGTCATAACCTCATAAAGGGCTTGTTTACATCACGTTACATATTCCAAGACTTATCAATAAGTATCGATGGAACTCTTCCCTCCGACCCCAAGAGCTTTGCATGTGGAAAGACAATTTTGTTGAAACAGTATCAATTCTTTTTTGTGATTTGCCCATGTATATCCTCCTGAGACCCAATGGGTAATATGTTGCTCAGTTGTAGTTTACATTTATAGTCTAATTGTTTTTAATTCTTTGGAGTTATAATAACAACTGCAAAACTCTTTGGGGGTTTTTGGAATATAATAAGTCCTCTGTACTGGATGTCAGGACCCAGAACTTCATAATAGTGAAAATGTCCTCTACAGAGAACAAAAGTAAATGGCCGGGGACTCAGGAGGATATTGCTTGATTTTCCCAAGACTGAAGCACACAAAACCATGTGGTAATTCTTAATACCAGCGCTATTGAAATGATTATGCCATTAAAGATAAGTTTAGCCCGCATTTTACTCTTTCTCTCGTAATGTAAGCCAATAATCTTTACACAGCACAACCACAAGTGGACCGGCCAGCTAACCGGGCGCAACCGGCCACCTAACCGGGGTGTGCCCATTCATTTCAAGAAAATGCTTTATACAACTAAAGTTCTACTACTAATACCATTACTACTATTACTACTACTGCTACTACTAATAAAATTGCAACCACTACTACTAGTACTACTATCTGTATTACTACTTGGCCTTTTACTACTACTACTACTACTAACACAGTTGTTAAACTCACTGGGGACTCACGTCGTGTGTTTCACCAAATGACAGACAGACTAGCGGAATCTTGCCAGAGGGTGCAGAAGCCGTGTTGGGACGGGGGGCTATAGCACCTCCAGCATACCTACTTCCTTTGGCTATGAGGACTGCGAGTATTACAAATAGATTTAGACTCCTATCATTGCTTAACATTAAAATGACTGTAAGCCCCGGTGCCTGAAAGATGCCCCAGCCCTCAGCAGTATGACAGTCCGCCATGGTGTCTGCTGGCGGTTTATGTGACCACATTAGACAACCATGTGCACATGGGACAGGGTCTTTTGTGGGGTGTGCTAGAGCCTGTTGCCATTTGTGTGCAGCATAATTGATAGTGTTGTGCAGGGCTGGGGCTCTGGAGGGGGCTGGGTTCAGGGTCTTGGTGGAGGGCCGGGGGAGCCACAGAGACTTGTGTCTCGGCTAGAGTCTCTGGTATCCCCTGGATGTTGACAGCTCTGCGTTAAGACAGCTAATTAGTGTCAGAGTACAGAGAGCGGGCAGCGTCGCCCGCATCACAAACCCCACGGCTTCTCACTGCATGTTGACTGCAGGCGCGACGTGTCTTATTGAACGTACCTCTCTCTCTCTGCGTCTACTTTTAACCGTCTCCGTCTGTCTCTCCTCGTCAGAGCCGTTCCTCCACGGTAGAAAAGACCCCGGGCCATTCAGTCCCTCACCTATAGAACCAGCCCAGTTAACCCACAGCCTCCCCCCTACCCCATCCCCTACCTCCCTCCCTCCCTTACCACCTTCTACATCCCTTTCAGGTAATTGGCTGCGAGGTATTATCTACCTAATTATCAAGTAAATCCGTCTCTTCCTCTGCAGCACAGCACTTTCACCAGACAGGAAGGCTGGATTAGAGGGCCGCACTGTGCTCAGATCCGGAGGCCGGCTGGCGACTCGCTGTGGTGGAATGCACTCAGTGAGTACACACACAAGCATGCACATAAACACACACACACCATACAGGATGTTCTGTTATAAGAGGCACACACAGAAATAAAGACCTCAAAAGCCCCATATCACACACATATAAATATCACACATATATAAATAAAAAGACCCATATCACACATAAATATCACACATATAAATATCACAAAAATATGGCACATACCAGATGACACCTATGCAGATCCCAGTTAGGTGGTTTTAAATCTCAGTAAATAGTAATGCTGGAGGGAAAACAGGAGAAAGAAAAACACGTCAGTAATTTCCCACTCTGGCCAAGAATACCACAAGAATTATAAGAAAAAGAGGTGCTTGTTATGTGTTTTTTTATGGACACAGAACCAGAATCATATGTGACTAACATTTTTCGCAGAAATACTTCAGCAAAAATCTCTGTAGAAGCCACCCGCTAGCACAAACATAATGGCAGAAAGAGAAAGGCAGTGGGCAGCTATCTGTGCTGTGACCTTGGGAGTCAATAATTGTGCGGAAAGGATATGTTAAACATCCGTTGTTTGGACTTTGACACACACACACAGAGCAGCAGTAGGCAGCGGTAAAAGCCCTGAGTCCCTCGGTGGCATTACCTCATGCTCAGAGCACTCCCGCTCCGTCCTCTGCTGGCTTGGCTTCGCGCACAGAAGCATTACGCGCATCTGCCACACATTAATCGGCAAATTATAGAACAATCGCGCGTCAAAAGCCATTACCCAGGGTTTGGTCCCCAGGGGCCCTCTCTGGTCTCACACTTTTCTCTCCGCTCTTCTCCATGCCCGCTGATCTCCCAACCATATCCATGCCCGCTCCAGACCCAGCCATATCCATGCCCGCTCCACACCCAGCCATATCCATGCCCGCTCCAGACCCAGCCATATCCATGCCCGCTCCAGACCCAACCATATCCATGCCCGCTCCACACCCAGCCATATCCATGCCCGCTCCAGACCCAACCATATCCATGCCCGCTCCAGACCCAGACATGTCCATGCCCACTGATCTCCCAGACATGCCCATTCTGGACTGGGGAAACTCTGCAACTTTAAATGCTGTACCTCTTATATTTAAATAGTAATATTTTTTTCCCAACTCTTCTCAGAAATATTTGTTTCTCAGAGATTGTTTTTCTTCTAATAGTTTCCCCCATCCACATTCATAGTGGCTCCCTCCCTCCTTCCTGCCTTTGCCTTGGACAGTTTCTTGACGGTCTCCTTCTAGACCTCAGAATGTTCTGTGGGCAGCTGAGCCCTCTCACAGGCCCAGATATTCCTGTCATGAACAAATCTTTGTTTTTCACCCCTGGTATTAGGGTTCATTTGGTTTCTTCTTCAGCAGGACAGGCTTTGCTTACTACGGCAGAGTGTATGTATTTAAGCATATATGGCACATATACTTACACATTAAGGGACCTCAGGGTGTGGTATACGGCCAATGCCCTTGGTACCTTATTGCTATTATAAACCAATTAGTTCATACTATTTAAGTCAATACAATTTATAAATGCATTACCGTATTTATAAAAGCCACCTGCTGGCTTCATAGATAGAAAGGATGATTGTGTAAACATAGATGGTTTTCAATGTTTGCAAATGGCTTTTTGGATACTCCCGGGTGACTAGATTTTCAGACTGAACTAGAGCCATCAATTATTTTATTACGGTTTATGACATCATCTACACTTACCAAGGTTGAAAAAAGATGGATGACCCTGTTTTCTCAGTCGAACTAGCTGGGAAAAAACAGATTTCCAACAACTTTGTTGATAGTGAGGAAACAATTAAACCCTCCTGGATTGTAAGTAGAGTCCACATAGATTATACACTGGTCTTTGTAGACGAGAAATGTGTTTTAGCCAAGCCTTAAAGATGTGCTATGTAATTAACTTGTCTGTCTGGCTGTGAAATGGTTGCATCTAGAAGTTAGTTATAGAATAGCTACTGTAGCTGGGATCAATGCTAGGGTCCACCAGATCTGCAAATCTGGGCAAAAGTGTCTGGGAACGAGATTACTCACATGCATACATGAACATATGTAAAATATAAATGACGCAGGACACACTGTTCTACCACAGCGCTGCTTGGTGCGCTAATATAATCAAACCTGTCAGCAGTAGCGCATGCTGTCATTAGAAAACATCTAAGTACACACAGCCACAGACCAAAACATTTCGGCATCCAAATGCGCAGAGCTTTGACTGCTTCATTGGCTCGCGGCTGTAGGTACTTTGCCCCTTAATTCTCTCAAGTGGCTTGTCGACAGTAAAAACAACCCTTAGGGACAAATGCCAGAGGAACTCGGGGATTCAATGTCAGGCTTGCCCTGGCATCGATCGCGAGCTAGATCTGTGGGGGGCTGAGAGAGTGGCGATGAGCGACAGGATCTGGGTTCAGGTAGCCATTGGGTCAGGGCTGACCTCACATCTCAGTACCGTGTCATGTGTTCCTGAGAGCCAGTCAGGAAGGGGAAGGCGGGGGATGGGGGGGGTGGCCAGAGAGGCCAAAAGCCCGGCCTTTCACGGATCTCAGGGAACAAAGGACCACTTATATTACCAGCAGTGACAGCTGAAAACATCTTTAAGCTGAGGTTGGATGTGTGTGAGTGCGTTTGGTGTGTGGTGTGTGTGTGGTGTGTGTGTGTGTGTGTGTGTGTGGTGTGTGTGAGAGAGAGTCAGAAAGAGAGAGTAAAAGAAACAGAGAGTGAAGATAAGATAAGAGAAGCGAAGGAAGGCTACTTTGCCTTTACAATGCCCAGTAAATATTTTTCAACACGAACCAAACATGTTTTAGAAAAAGAAATCACACCAGAGACCATTTCTCCAGTCACAAAGTTGCAAACGCATGACAATCGAGGCTAAATGATATGTTACGTGATTTCTATGTGAATGAATCCCTGGTCCTCCCCCACGCTGGCACAGTGTGTCTGCCCTCCTGATGCCCTGCTGGGTCGACGTGTCACCCCTGACAACTGAGACAACTGAGTAACAGCAGGTCTTCCCCTGACCATGGCCTCTCCCCCACCACACCCCCCACGCACACACACACACACTTCTATACACAACCAATGTTGTCGAGAGGGCGCAGCAACAGGTCTATTCCCTGAAGCAACTAAATAAGTTTGGCTTGCCACGCTGGGTTCTCTCCAAACACTACTGCTAAACTACCCACAGCATCCTGACCAGCTGCCACGAGGTTTGGTATGGGAACCGCTCCGCACACGACCGCAAGGACAAGCTTCCACCTATCCAGGATCCCTGTCCAAAGTGGGGTATTACAAAGGCCTGCCGTATTAACAAGTACCCCACAGTACAGGACCTAAATCAGACCACATGTTCCCGCACCACTAGGCTCAAACATAGCTTCGGTCTGCAAACCATTAGACTTCCCAGCACTTGAGCTCATCAGCGTACACAAAAATATATTCTTGGTCAAAGTTGTCGTGCAAGAAAGCGTTTCTTTGAATGGTCTGTATACTGTTAATTGTGCGAAATAAAACGTCAAACTTTTATCGAAGGTAAAACTCTCCTGTACTCCTCTCTCCTACCCCTTTCTCATAATCCTTCTGCTACTTTTTCCTACTCCTCTCTCATACTTCTCTGTCCTATCCCTCTCTTCTACCATTCTCCGGCAGCACTCTCCCACCCTTCCTCCACAGCAGCTGTTGTTTTGAAGGTTGTAGGTCAAGAACCATACAGGACGTATAAGCCTGAGTCACACTACTAGAACCAACCATGCTGATCGGAGGCACCCTGGCCAGGTTACCCTTCCACCAGGTCACCCTTCCACCAGGT
>JACXGK010004378.1:9417-38737 GCA_016801125.1 Novumbra hubbsi | reverse complement strand
GAACGAAGAGACAAGACACACGAGGGATTAAATGCACAGGTAATGAGGGCCAGCTGTGGGGAATCAGGGAGGGATGCGTTCACAGGACATGGGGAACAGGACAAACATGGACGATGGTGCCTAGAAGGCCGGCGACGTCGAACGCCGGGGGGCTACGCGGACAGGGGAGGGGCCGCCAGTAGGCGGAGACGTGACAGTAGTTTGAGAATTATTATTATTACAGGTAGTACCCTAGTATTCAGAAATGTCTCATGAAGCTCAGATTACATTCCAACATCACAATGTCGCATTTGACTGGTGCATAAAATGTGCTTTGCAGATCATGCATTCAGTCTCTTTGTATTTCTCTGCTTTATTCCCCATGAACAGGGTAACAGTGAACAAGCGCTCCTCTCACTGTCCCATTGAGATCTTTCCCAGCCCAGTCTCAGAGAACAGGGCTTTCACACAGAGAAACATACCGAGGTCAGGACCTACTCCCACCAGCTCCACTTCCAAAACCAGAACGTCTCACCCTCCCTTTTCCATCAGCCCTTTACCACCTCCTTCCCATCATTCTCAGCCCCTAACACACACCTCCCTCCCTCACTCTCATTCCATAACACACACCTCTCTCACTCTCAGCCCCTAACACACACCTCTCTCACTCTCATTCCCTAACACACACCTCCCTCTCTCTCATTCCCTAACACACACCTCCCTCCCTCACTCTCATTCCCTAACACACACCTCTCTCACTCTCAGCCCCTAACACACACCTCTCTCACTCTCATTCCCTAACACACACCTCCCTCTCTCTCATTCCCTAACACACACCTCCCTCACACTCAGCACCTAACACACACCTCCCTCCTTCACTCTCATTCCCTAACACACACCTCCCACACTCTCATTCCCTAACACACACCTCCCTCACTCTCATTCCCTAACACACACCTCCCTCACTCTCAGCACCTAACACACACCTCCCTCACTCTCAGCACCTAACACACACCTCCCTCACTCTCATTCCCTAACACACACACCTCCCTCCCATTATTCCCAGCCCCTAACACGCTCCTCCCTTCCATCACTCCTATTCCCTAACACACCTCCCCTCCACTTGCTGTCTGCCCCTAACGCTCCTCCCCTCCACTTGCTGTCAGCCCCTAACACTCCTCCCCTCCACTTGCTGTCAGCCCCTAACACACACCTCCCTCTCCTCGACCAACCCATCCCTAAAGAGACCATACACTGAGGCCTTTTTAAAGAATCAGATCTTTCACGCTTAACATTTTCTCCGCGGCTAGGAATCATGAAAGAGCCCAAACGAGTCATTGATGGATCGGACAGGGATCTAAACTCAGATGGGGGGGGTGCCTTACCCCGCTAACCACCACTTCCAATCCTTGGGCTGTGGGGGTGACGAGTTCTGATCAGGCCCGGCTCTCTAGCTCAGGCCATAATCGGCAACTCATTGAGAGGGCTGTGGCTTTGATGCTGTTCGGGCTTCTAAACAATGTGTCCTTTCTGTGATTGGGGTGAGAATTGGCCAGCAGGGTACCAGGAGAGGGGAGAATGTAAACGGTGGATTAGCCTAGCTAATGGCCCCTTGCCTGTCATTGAAATTAATTAGTGTTAATTAGGAGCCCCTTATTTAATAGGATGGGGGTACCGCGTGGAACCTTTTGAGGGATCCTGTGTGTATATGTTGTCGGCTTTCTTACTAAGCACTCACTTATACACACACTCAAACACCCTAGCCAAGGAATCTTGTTCAGTATCGCCGCTGCAGCCGATAGCACTTGTCCACTGACGGCTTGGCTCCATTTGCTCTTCACTTGTTGTCTGAGGTTATTGGCTCCGTCACTGGGTTTTATGTTCACAGTTCCTCCTGTACAGCCAGGGTGCCCCCCCTAGACTGGTGAGATTTGTGATTGGGGCTCTTTTGGGCTGAAGGCCTTCTCTGTGGTTTTCCATTCATATCCACTGTGTTGTCTCAGTTAACCTATATTGTCATATAGGTTGATTGGAACTGCGATGCTATTCAGCTTCCTATGACATGACATTGTGTCCACCCCTGTGCTTAGTCCAACACCATCTGATTTGCTCAAGCACCCACACATCCTGGGCCTCAAGGTTTTTGGGACTCTGCTATCTGAGGGGTGTTATTGCGGTGGATAGTATGTGGCCACCGCTCATGGCTAGCTTGCGCTTATGTCTGATCCTCAAGCAGAATTGATTCCACAGTGCAAAATGGGGGGCCCCAGTTTGGTGGAGGGAAAAAAAGGAGGAGAAGAAAAAAAAACTCCTCTCTGGTCAACACCTGGTATCACTTTATTAACTCTGGGCTGTCTCGACCCGGAGAGTCCAGGAACAGCGGGGCCAGAGTGGGCGAGGGGGAGGGGCTATGGACGTCACCGCACTGCCTTTGAAGGGGAGGTGATGCCCCACGCTGGAGCCCCAGCGATGACTTTACCAGTGCCATGACCCTGGTGACCTCGACCTCCTCACGCCTCCCCCTCTCAGGTCCCTGATTCCTCCCACCCCAACTCCACACAGCTGCTGGTTCCTATTGGCTCGACGCAGATCTCAGTGCTGGAGGTTAGGGAGAGAGAAGGAGGGAATGAAGGAGAGGAGGAGGTCAACTGTTGGTCAGGGGATTTTATTGGGAGAAGAGGAGGGAGAGGGAGAGAGGGAGAATGTGTTAAAGACCACCTTCTGAGATTTTAACTGCTGGGAGGGAATTTTGCCTTTTTACACCCCTGCACACGTTAACTGTGCAGAGGAAGACGGCTGGACTGACCAGGCCTGGTAGCCTAATGTTATGTTAAGAACAGAGGGTCCTTCTCCAAGTGGTAGTTACTGAGAACAGAGCAGTTCTGCAAACGTGGTGGACCTCATCTGGGGCCTTCAGATTGGATCGTAGGTTGTAACTTGCCCAGTTGAGATTCCATTATCGGGAAGACACATGGAGGGCCGCCAATCAGAGGCTAGAGTCTGTCTGGGATCAGTCATAAACCAATCAGAGGCTAGAGTCTGTCTGGGATCAGTCATAAACCAATCAGAGGCTAGAGTCTGTCTGGGATCAGTCATGAACCAGTTATGTGAAAGGCAGTGTGCTGTGCCCTTGACATGGCCTTCGGTGAATCATAATCACCAAATAGAGCGTGCAAAAAGGTATAGAGCCTGAAGATGTGAGACTAACACCAAGTTGAACAAAAGCATGACCACTAAACACGACGTTCCACACCCATAAAAAGGATCCTTTATTTCTCTTATTCGGGACTTATCTGAGATGAGGTGCATGTCATCCGGGTCCCCAGTCTCTTCACATTGTTCTCGTGTGCTGCCTCATTTCCTGTTGTTGGCATCCTCAGCGCCGCGTTTGGCTAAAATGCCGGCCGCTTCCGGGAGACGTACAGTCGGCAGGGCTTACGTCAACGAGGCTCCAATAGGAAAAGGGTTAGGATCCCTGCAGGGTAATCTTCAGTCCAGATACATGGCGGCTTTGTCCTGGTGTCACTGGTAAACAGTGTCAAACACAAGGTTATCTGCTGATGTGGCCCCGGCAATGCCGTGTCAGAGCTGTTCCGGCTAGGCTAGTGAGCCATTTACAAGGGCTTCCTTTTGCTCTGCAAGGGCCAGGGGTTAATTTATTGCCAGCTCGCATGACCGCAGTTCAGGGAAGAAATGACCGTAAACCTGGCATTATGAAGGTGGAGGAGGTGAAGGCTAGAGTGGAGGGTATCTGTTTCTGCCCCCAATACACTGCCTTGTTAAACCCATTGGTCACAGTCTCAACGCCTGAAAACCCAAATACGGGCTGAAATAGACCACAAGGCTGTCGGCCTGAAGGCCTCCTGACACAGTCCGACGAGTCACGCAGCTAAACATTTATATCCCCCCGATGAGGCACGACAGAAATGATAGCCTGGAACTATGTTAACATGCAATGGATATTTCTAAGGAGTTATGCTGTTGTTGTTTGATTGTCACAATGTATGTTAACCTACAACTTTTTAAGCCCTGGACCCTATCGGCATCATAAATGGTGTGGAAATCTGATAACGTATCGTTTTTTGGTGAATAAGTAAAGGTACATGGTCAAAGTTCTGTATCATCCAGTTTCACCTCTTTCTGTCTTTTTGTTGATTTCTGTCTGTAGGCCTCTTTTTATGGAACTAACATTCCTGGAGTGTTTGAAACAGAAGCCCTTGTTTAGGAGCAACCCTCGCACCCAATCCCTTTTTTTCATCTCCCTAGTTTTGGAGCCGAGTTCAGAGGTCGAGACCCCCTCCAGCTTCAGAGGCATGTCGGGTCATGCTAGCACATAGCATTCCCTGTATAGCTCCCTTGAAAAGGCCCACAGACTTAAGGCTGCGGCTGGCCCCTTATAGAAGAGGTGCGAGTAAGTAAGTGTTTGAGTAAGTATGTGCGTTTGAAAGATGGTTGGTAGAAAATGTTCAAAGACTTGGGAGAAAGTTTCCATTTGTTTTTTAGATTTTATGTTATGTTTTTTAATGTTTCAACTAGTTTCCGTTAAGAATGTAAGGCCGCATGTAAGTTTAAATTAACTTAATTATGACATATTTATAACATATTTAGAATAATTTCTCAAAAATATATCTTCTGCCAACTTGTCTTCAATATAAAACAGGTTACCGACACAATTAAATTACTTTATATTATGGGTCTGAAATTAAGTCAAACATATATATATATATATATATATATATATGTGTGAAATTGCAGACTCTTGGAACCACTAAGACTCTTTTTAAAGCTGGCCAAACGACCAAACTAAATAACCATGCAACAAGAATGACCTTGGTCAGGCTGGTGTCCAAGAACCCAACTACCGGTCTAACAGAGATTCAAAGTGTTTCTGCATAGATGGGAGAACCTGCCACAAGACAACCTTCCCTGCAGCGATGGAAGAACCTGCCACAAGACAACCTTCCCTGCAGCGATGGGAGAACCTGCCGCAAGACAACCTTCCCTGCAGCGATGGGAGAACCTGCCACAAGACAACCTTCCCTGCAGCAATGGGAGAACCTGCCACAAGAAAACCATCCCTGCAGCGATGGGAGAACCTGCCACAAGACAACCGTCCCTGCAGCGATGGGAGAACCTGCCACAAGACAACCGTCCCTGCAGCGATGGGAGGACCTGCCACAAGACAACCGTCCCTGCAGCGATGGGAGGACCTGCCACAAGACAACCGTCCCTGCAGCGATGGGAGAACCTGCCACAAGACAACCATCCCTGCAGCACTCCATCCATTACAGTGGAGTAGCTGGACCATCGTTCCTGAGTAAAAGGCACAGGAAAAGCCATCTAAACAACTTTGAGAGAATGAGGAAAAAGATTCTCTGAGCTATTTGAGAGAAAAGTTAACTATTTGGCTTGAATGCCTAATTGTTGTGCCTAAAGTTAATGTTAGACAACTGTAATCACCTAGCTACTAGCCTTGCCTATGGTGAGGTATGGCGGTGGGAACATCATGCTACAGGTATGTAGATTAATGGCAAAATACAAAATAATAAATAATGACCTATTATTTAGGTCAATAAAGCAGAACTATTTGAGTTAAGTTAGGGAGTGAATACTATTGGAAGTACATTATGTGCAATTTTAAGATGTTTTATAAACAAGGCCCGATTATGGAAAGCTAAAAGCCATACTTACTCATTAAATGATTGGCTTAAATGATTTGCTCATTAAAAGTCCAACTTAAAAAAGATCTGGCCATTAATTATTTAGTTGCTGTCTCTATGCTGTGCACATTTGGCTAATGATGACTACCTTGTAGGTTAAAACTTTGAACTTTCCCAAAAACTTTATAAATGTTATAATTGAGATCTATTACTGTTTATTACTAGAAACCGCAATATTAAATAAACAGCAGCAGTAGAACTACTGCTATGCCAGCATATTGTATCTTATTTAAAGGGAAGATTACACAAAAAATATACATTTATTTTAGTAACCTAATACAATGGTCTTCTGATGTTATTTGGTCACTGACATGAAATAACCTTCTATTTAGAGAGAGTAAAGAAGAGAAAATACTTAATTATTATTATAAAACACAATTGGGTGCGTTTGCAAGTACATTCAAATTATATTGATTTTCCTCTACAGGATTGTTTCTGTCTCAGTCAACCCAGTTAGTACACCTCCTTTATGTGTTAATAATCTTGAACAAATATCTATTTTAAACAGTGCCCAGATGTATAGGTATGTAATTTGAGCCTATTACGCATAGGCTATCATTTCTCAGATATCCAGCACATCCATCCAAGGAATCCCATCTTTGGCACTTTGTTAACAGGTTACAGCTTAGGTAACAAGCATTTGATGTTTACTTCTGTATTTATAGACCACCAATTATTCTGCAATCACTACTAGTGACATACTTTTATTACACTGTAATAATGAGTTGTTTCAGTTAACTACAATTCGTGTTATAGCGTAAATATATTTTAAAATGCACTGTAAGGGGATAGCATGAACAAATTGACTAATTATGCACTTTTGGGACTATATTGACATATGTACTTTTTTGGAAGTTGGTACAAACATTAATAAAGAAATTAAAGATATAACAAACTTAAAAAATAGTAAAGTGAAGTAAGTAAGTAAAAAATGGTCAAAGTAAACACACTAAAATATTAGTACATTTAAATTGGCAGCCGACATTGTAAAAAAAACACAGTAATTCCTTCAGGGGTCAAAGTTGAACTGATAAATAAAATAACAATTTTAGAGAGAGTCTCACTGGTTTTGTTAAAGGTCATGAGACTTAGCAGAATCTTTATTTATGTCATGACTTAGTCAGCAAAATGGCACCAACGTCATAATCACTGCAGAAAAAGGATGAGGAATGAGCTTGGGATGAACAAACAGGGGGAAAATGGAGTGGGGAAACAAGTGACCCCTTCCAACAGATAAACAAATAACTAAATAAATCCTAAGGACACTGGGGTGAGGGAAACAACCCCTACAGGGTCAACATAGGAACAGATAAATCTCCTTTAAAGACGCCATGCTACTTCATGGTTAACCTCTTAATCAACCCCAATTGACCAAAGGAAACAGCATGGTCTAGAAATGGTCAGAAATTTCACATGCTCACAAATTTATTTTGACACTTTCTAGTTGAACTTGATCTAAACTACTGGACAAACACCACTTTATGCGGTCTCAAAAGGGACTATCAAATACCTCAAAAACATGTTCAGATCTGTTGGGCAACAATCACTGAATAGGAAAATGTTGGCTCCTTGCACCTTTGTCCACTCTCAAAATAATTCTATCTTACATTAGTGCACATTTTCATAATTAATAGAAAGAGACATAAGAAGAAGTGTTATGGTGTCCTACAAGTAGAACCTCTTCATATGAACCTGAATTCACTGTTGTTTTGGTTCAGCCTTGTCTAATTATTTTGCCTGAACACTCTTCTGTACTGTACTGAACCAGCTAATTTTAATCTGTGTGATCATTTATATCAACTCAATCCCATTTTTCCACCCAATTTCTAACATATTTTTCCACCCAATTTCTGAGCAGAACTTCCAATTATGTGTTCTGCTTCTTGCATATTAGTTATGTATGGAGAGGCCTTCGGTGTTGGTGACGTTGACTCCCCAACGCCAAGGGAAGCACTCCTGATACTCCAGGTTAAGGGTAGGGTTAGACAACAAAAATGTATATAGGTTAAATAATGCTTCCAGAAAAACAATATTGCACATCTCTTGTAATTCCAACTTTGGGATCCAAGTAGGTGATGTTCAAGTCAATCCACTATCCCCCAACAAGACACCCTATCAAAACTTCACATCAATTAATGCAAATTGCAAATATGCATGTACAACATGGAATTGTACTACTGTTGTACTACACATGCATCAAATATGTGTCTGCCCTGTCAATTTCATTATATCCACTGACTATGGCACTACTGTGTCCCAATTCTGTGCTCCATGTTCTCCATGATCATTGCATTGGATTCAACCAAGCAGATTAGAACAATTAAACTAGAGGTTACTATTTTAAACCTATTTTTAGCCAACTCCCAAAACCAACTGGCCTTGCATAAGCTCCAGTCAGGTTTGAGCATTAGAATCAGCACAAACACTGCCTTGGTGAGGGTCACCAATAACCTCCTTGGAAATGCTGCTTCTGGGGCTGCGAGCATCCACATACTGATAGAAGTCAATGCAGATTCAGACACTGATCATGGGTCTGGGTTCAAGACCTGTTAATGATTGCTCCCAGTTTCTTGACATCAGCCCCAGCCTGTCAGACACAGTGGTGGTCCAGCAGGGAGTCCCTCAAGGCTCAGACCTGCGGCTACCAATGTTTACTTTATACACACCAACACTACAAACATTACAAAAATATGTAATGAGACATACATTAAGCTTTCACTTTTATCACCCCTGTGCATTTCAAGTTCTCCTGTCTTCCAATATGCTTATGCATGCACTTGTTTAAATAATGGTTTACTTCTACCAACCTAGCCTAGCTAACAACTGTGGACCCAAGTATCTGTGTGACTTCATTCAATAAACATTTAATAAAATAACTTGGATAATAACAAAAGAAACCCGAGAAAAAAGCGAACAACCAAAGCATAAGTGGTACACCAAA
Organism: Novumbra hubbsi; assembly: GCA_016801125.1. Classification (NCBI taxonomy): domain Eukaryota; kingdom Metazoa; phylum Chordata; class Actinopteri; order Esociformes; family Umbridae; genus Novumbra; species Novumbra hubbsi. The sequence continues at coordinate 30,097 of JACXGK010004378.1, read as the reverse complement.
TACATACCGACATGACACACTGGGAAAGAGGAGACTTAAATAGGAACAGTGATCTGGGAAACAGGTGAGGGCGAGAAACAACAAAACGAGTGTCCGTGAGGGAGAGAAGGTGTTGGATCACGAAGTGACACTGGTTGTTGTCTGCCTTCAATGTTTTGAGTTGGAATGTATATTATTGATATTATTATGTATGTAGCCTACTGACATTTTTCTTTTGGTGATTTAACTTGGAGAGACGTTCTTTGTAAAGCTCTTTATTAATATATGAATTATTATTAACAATAATCCATTGTCAAAGCTCCATCAAAGCTAATTGTGCAATGGAATTGACCACTTTTTAAACAGTTCCTTTTAATTGCTGAAAACAATGTTCACAACTTTTTTTCTATATTCATAAATTATGGAGAATGGATAGTGTATTAACACATGAAGCAAACGAAACAGTTTAATTTCGCTTTTCTCAGTAAAATGTATTTGCAACTTCTGCACCCTTCCTCATAACCCGGCAGTGTATAGAATGACACACTAATTATTGGACCCCAAAACTAAAAGTGCCTTTGGTCACTAACATACAGCCCATGGAATGCTCTAATAGCAAGTCAAGGGGCTAATTGGAAGACAGGTAAGGTTACATGTGACAACAATTATGCTGAGCGCTGAGGCCAACTATATTGCCTCCGGCACGTGAAGCACTGCACTCAACCTGGCTAAAAGCTAAGTGAGGTCCCGTCCTTCGCGCTTTTTTTCCTATGGGGAAATCACTTCGACATTAATTAAGATTTCCGTTCCAGAAGCCTTAGCCTATCTCTGCGAATTTAACTAACCGAGGCTGTGTTTGGTGTATAAATACTACGTTAGTCTTACTGAACACACACACACACATTATAATAACTATCAGAGTAGAATTTGTGTCGCAATTAGGCCTAGCCGAATGTCTTTTTTGAAATGGCGAACAAAGCGTTACACACTTCGTATTCAGTCGGTCAAGTAAAACTGTTTAAATAGCGTTATGGCGTGTAAAGAATGTTTTCTAAATGGCACTCTTTTAAGTTGCTTAATTTAATGTAGGTCGTAATGGGTTTAACGGGTTAATGGCATTTCCATTTGCGACAACAATATATTGGCCTTATGAGAGAAAGCTGACTTTTGGCGCACCAGAGGGGGCATTTAAGGGGTCTTTCCCTCAGTAGGACTATATTGTGACAACGTCTGTGGACAAACACTCACAGACCTGTTGCGAGAAAACATAGGCTATAGTGTTGTTGATGGCAAAGTTGTTAGGCCTAAATGCTGTTAACAACATTTGTTATCAAAGGTGTCAGGTCTCAGTTCAACACAGACGCAATTTTCGAAGTGATTAAATATGATATTGTAACCTTTGAATAAAAGGACGACAGTCGATATGTATATATATATATATATATATCGTCTATATATATATATATATATATATATATATAGAGAGAGAGAGAGAGAGAGAGAGAGAGAGATGTGTATATTTATATATACAAGGATAGATAATGCATGTACATTGGCATAATATAACAGCTATTAATAAAGCATGAAGTGGCTTTTCAAATTCCACAGGATGAAAGGTTGACAACACTGATTATTTTTAAATGCACTTTTAGCCTTCACATGGAATTCCGCTCCGGTGATTAACAAAAGTATTATTACTCCTGAAATGACAGATCAAGGCATATCTGGAAAATAAACTCTGTCCCTATTCAACCTGAAAAGCACAGTGACTGATACTCAACAGTTGTCTTTTGGTGAGAAGTTTGTCTTCTTGGTTTGTCATAATCGATAATATTTGTACGTTTGTATTATTAGGCAACACATTAAACGTTCAGAAATGTGGCACTTGGGTATTAATCAGATTTGCAAAGTAGCATTTTTCGTAGCCTGATGTAAAATTATGCTTAAAGTAGGGATCATTGAGTTTAAATAGGGTTATACTGAGCAATGAAAATAAATGTTATATTGAAAAAGTTTAGAAAGACGGATGTTTTGGAACTTATTTAAAACATGTTACTTTAGGCCGCCTACCATTTGAGCAGACTGCGGCAATCATTTTAGGCCTGACAGTATTTTGTAATTCCATACGTAATCAATATCAAGATTTATTTATACATAGATTTCTTTATACAAGACCAATTTCTTAATTGTAATCGATGTGCCTGTAAGACTCGAGCTTGTTTTGGACCTGTTCTCTGTTATACGCGGTCAGAAAATGCTGTAGACTTCTACACAATAAAAACAGGGACTCTATCAATCAGATCTTCCATGATCGACTCCTGTCCAATTGGACTGATTCTTACATCTCTCGGCCACCCTAACCAATTGAATCTGCTCGTTCTTTACCCCACCGTTCTCAATGGGAGGAGGGATTGTGCCTTATATGGTCGCGCTGACCTTATATGGATCGCGGAGGGGGGACCCATACAAGCACGGCTGTTTAGCGTCACTTTCACCAAATTCTAACTATGATTCTCAGAGATGGGATCGACAGCCGACGGGTGAAGTACATGATTGGCAAAGATATCTACTTGTGAACATACTATATCTATCACGGAACACTCCATCCATGGTTTATGGAAGTTTCTGTGTAGGCCTTATCGTGTCGCACAAAATTTAAGGAACGAATGCAATTGTTTTTTTCGGAATTGCCCGTCCGTATTAGACTAAAAGACAACGTCGATCGCACTCTTGCGAAGAACTGTGGTCAGTCAGTATAGCGTTTTTCTTATTGAGATTTTAATGTGTAAAAAAGTAGATTGTAGACAATTGAGTCTTTTTTTATCTCATTTGGGTTCTTTTTACGCCAAACATTGGCATACTTATGAAAATGACAATTTAAAGGCCACTTGCAGTCTGTTTTCGGTATAGGTAGTCGATTATTCAAAGACACTCAAAGTTTTGGGAGAGCGTGTTTTATGGATTTCCGCGCAGAAGAGAACCCTGGCAGTAGGCTACATTCTTACGTAATGGTCATGTTAAAACGGTGCTGTCTTTGTAAACTTTGATACAAGTTTACAGAAGATACGTTTACTACAGGAAAATCTGATTTAACTATTTAGAATATATTTTAGAGCAGTTTAAAGCCATTCTATTGGAGCTAGTTGGAAGCGCTTTTTTGCGGTGCCTTTTTCCCCCAAGACGTCAGAACGGATTCTTATCTATTCCCCGCGCCTCGGAGTTGGACTCTATCTGTTGGTTAACCAAAGTGTGAGAGGGTAGCATGGCAATGGTAGTAAACCAGTGGCAAGAGAACATTTCGGCGGATCCCGGGTCCCAGCTCCAGATTTGCAGCCAGGAGCCAGGCGGGACACCGGGAACACCCTCTGGTTCCACCCCGGGGAACGATGCACTTTCCGGGGACAAGATCCCTAACGTGGACTGCATGGTGTGCGGGGATAAGTCTAGTGGCAAGCATTACGGCCAATTCACCTGCGAGGGCTGCAAAAGCTTCTTCAAGCGTTCGGTGCGACGGAACCTTAGTTACACCTGCCGGGGGAACCGAGACTGCCCCATCGACCAACATCATCGGAACCAGTGCCAGTACTGCCGACTGAAGAAGTGTCTCAAAGTCGGCATGAGAAGAGAAGGTACGGCAAAATGTGGGAGTCAGTGAACACCGTTAGATTTTCTGTGTATGAACATGTAAACGTAACATCATCACATCGAGCAGTGGTGTACAGCTTACAGTCATAATGGTCATAAAACGCGATTGTTGTTTTAAATATTTTACCCTTGTATGTCATATTCGTACCGTATGTATGCAGTTATTTTTCTCTCCATAGCCCCCTTTGTTTCCTCATTAATTCTGGTTCTTGCTGCCCAACACCCTAACCGTTACAAGAGGGCTCTGCTACATTTATTGTGTTGTGCATGATTAAGAACGGGTCAATTAGTGCGAAAGATGAACACTGGCAAAGTGTTCGCAAAGCACCGTTTCACTTCTAATTATTTAGCTTGGACCCCGCCTCGTCATGTTCAATCAGACGAGTTGTGTTAATTATAGCCTAATACCACGCGAATCAACGGCAACTGAAAACGTCGCTAAAGGTCTGCCAATACATTCCTCCATATTGGATGTTACTGTTGCTTGTTGATTACTCTTCTATGCGTTACATGCCGAATACACTGTATTTATAATGCATGTGTAAATGCAATAATTTGGCTTAAATACTTCCCCTTTTTAGCCTATTGGTGCACAGATGTTATCGCAAGGGTATAGGCTTACTGTAATTATTTAGGTAAACTTGGCCACGTGCGCTTTGTAAACTCCAAAGGGCCCTGTGATATGACCACATATAGTTTCGCTAACTCCCTTTGTGCTAGGACAAACGCTGTAAACTTCCAATGTGTGAGTGTGACAATAAGGCCCAGATTAATAAAGAATAACCTAACTGAATCTTTCGTGCACTTACGACCTTAGTATTTATATTTTGAACTTTAAATCTTTATTTCACCTGTGCGTCATCGTGAACCATTACAATAAACGTGAGGCGGAAATACCGGTCCTATTACCTAAACTGACCTTTAAGGAATCTGGTTTGGTGTTCTATACACCGTTCGTAGAGCACTGCGGGGCAAATATAGTTGGTCATGCCGCTTTCCGACTGAATAAACCCGAGGAAATCGCCTGACGCTCTACAGCCTGTTGACCTTTCATCTACATAAACATGCTGTTATCTGATCATTATTTGGATACATTAGATATTAACTGCTGTTAGAGGGCATTTCGTAAGGTATTTTGTTTGTTACTCTTATAATACTGTACGACATTCACCATACCCATCATAGACCCACTCTTTCATGTCATTAATCAGTTTTCATGAAGGCAAATCATTAGCATATTTGCCATTGCGTCTTATTGGACATTGTCCTCTTGTCACTCCATTTAAGGACAACTAGGACTACGACTTCGAAAAGTAAATGTTTTTGGTTTAGGATTAACGTGACCACGTGGGTAATATACTGTTTTCAAACTAACTTTCAATCCATAATTTCAATTGAAATGTTTTGTGGTTGTTTGCAGTGCTTTGAAACCACAATCTTGTATGATTATGGGCGAAACAATAATAATACGTTTCTTCGCCATCGTTTCATGTTTTAGGACACCGAAACACAAGTGAACAACTTTGTAGGCTGATCATATAGCCAAAATAGGCACTATTTAATATCAAATAAGATACATTGGTTTCCACTTCCGCGATTTAGTTCAACCTATGCCCCAAAAGTCAGTTTGCCTTTAGGCAATGGTGAGAACAATCAAAATGCAGCAGTAGAATTATGTTAAATCCCCTATTCCAGCGAGAACACAGAAAGACTGTTGATTGACAAAACTAATTTTCGTCTTACCGAAGGTCACACAGCCATCGTCGTGTTTCATCTACAATATAGGCTAGAGCGGGTGGAATGTATTGTTGTAGTCATAATCTGTGTGAATTTCGGAATTGTTATGTACAAGACGTTTTCCAAACAAATGTCTAATTCCAAAGTAGCCTACAATGATTTTTGAAATTTTCAGAATTTCAGTATTAACTTTATAAAAAATATAATTGTGTAGTCTAACACGAATGTTTCTACCCAAATGTTTAAAATTAAGGTCCTTTTTCTCGTGAATATCGATTCAAAATAATCTTAAATTGATTGTTTGAAAGATCAATATTTAACTTTCTAATAGCCATTTATAAACGTTCGTTTGCTCTTGAAAAGAAAGGTGTAAAGAATATAAGAGGGTACATCCAGACCTAAATCCATCGTCATCCCTGAAATAGCTTGATTTATTTTCGAAAATAATCAATACAATACTAATACTACTATTAACATAGCCCTACATACTGTACCACTCTATTCTCAAACATGGATTGTTAACATGCTTAAAACAAATGAGAAAGAGACAAAATTGCTGCATACACCAGTATTATCTTTCTCTCTCTCTCTCTCTCTCTCTCTCTCTCTCTATATATATATATATATACTTATATAAATATATATATACATATATATATATAGAGAGAAAGATATATATATATATATATATATATGAATATATAAATATATATATACATAGCAATATTTCTTTAACAGACCAAGTGGTTTTAATAGAGTTTGAGTAAATATAGTCATATTCTACAAAGTAGTATGTGGTAATACAGTGGATTACCTTTGCAAGTATTAGTAATTCATGTTTTTTTTTGTCAGGAGTCCAAACCAAGTATAGAGAATTTTGAGACTTAAATCAAAACCAAGAGCAGAACAATGCAAGTTCAATGTAATGCTGCAATTAAAATTTGTCTTACAGTACAACAAGTGTATATTGTACACAGTTATTGTTTATTCAATATATGTGCTACCAACATCATTTTGAAGTTATAGTATCTTGCTTCAATATTTCAGTGTCACCTTCTCTTGGGATGTGGTTATTTTGGAAGTGTTCTTTGGATCTATTTGATCTTTAGGGTGACCCCTTCTGTGTAACTTGACGTAAAGTTCACCCTATTACAACATACATAAACATGGATATCTAATATCTTAAATCTTGATAGTATGTGTGTGAACAGTTGATTTATATAGTAAACATCAATGTTGGGGTCAATTCACTAAAAACTACAGTACTATTTAAATGTTTTTCTATGCTTTTCAATAAGTAAACAGTTTAACTTGAATTTGGTTCTTCTGAATGGACTGGGATTGAACTGGATTGATCCTACCTGTAAATTAAAAGATATTAAGGGGGATAAAGCGGAAGAAACAGTGAATCTGTTCAACTGGCTGGGATAGTTGAGTTTGAATTAGCTTTTCTAATCTTATTGGATACAAAAAAAGAATAGTAATAAAATTAAGAGTTATCATAAAAACAATATGAAATTACATAATGCTTGTCATAGAATCTCAAAGGGATTCATGAGAAAAAACAATAAAGCTATTGACATAGCATAACATGTCCACCGACTGAGGCCAGGTTTTTAAGTACATTCAAAGTAGCCGGAAGGTCAGGTCATGGCTTGGGCAGATAGAGGTGTATAGAGGTGGTGGTAGGCTGTGGAACCTACAGATGATATTGTACAGGGCACGCCGGGGATCAGAGAGGTCTTAAAACCGCTGGGCCATTTATTCAAACACACTACAACTGTTCTTAGAAGCAAAATAGTTTGTAAAAAAGTATTTAAACACACATAAAATGGACAAGATAAATCAACGACTGTACAGCATCTCTGTGTTTTGGCTGCTATGTCATCATGGCAACTATAGAATTAATATAGACTGTTGTATGTCAAATCCACATGTTGGACCACATTGTGTTCTTGACACACTAACGTTTACATTCACTACTATTAGCCCTCTTACACATACAATACATTCCTTACCAGCTGCTACACACAATAACCAAAATACCAAATACCAACTCACATGCACACAAGAGTTTGGCATTGTCTGTTCACATAGTGTACACACTGTAGATTGCTAAAGGTAACTGACAAAATTCAAATACATATTCTTTCCACTGTGTCTTCTAGTGTGTTTCCCTCTGTGGTATATGACACAGGGGAAGCCCTGTATATTGATACTGAGTTACTCATACACAGAATAACAAAACATATCACCTTCACCACGACTCCCTGCTACAGCCTTCATTGAAACCACCGAACACAGAGTTATGTCAACAGGAACCAGAAACTAAACATTAATAATGGACATGTTCAAGGCAAAGTCCAAATGTCTCTATTGAGTAAATACCACTGGTCTGCTAACGGACTGATTTTATTGAATAATCAATACTTGTTGTCAAGCTTGTATGAGCAGGCAATCAAAAGCCAAGACTAGTTAGCCTCCTAAACACCGGACCTCTATAAAACATTTTCTATTACAACACAGGCATAGTTTATTGACATGTTAGAATGGTTCTCCCTACATAATGGTGCTAGGCCCATTCGCTTCCCCCAGTCCAAACTGTGTGTGAGGTTCTACTAGAAAGCCTTCCACACTGACAGAGGTCAGAATTCAGTGCCTCAAGCAACCGCCATTCAAGTGATAGACCATGAAGAGTCAAAAGAACCAAAGCACTACTCATTTTCCATTCCGATATTCCCAAGGCCAGGTTTAATATTTAAAGGAGAAAAGGTGTGTGGAGAAATGCTCACTGTGCAGCTCACTGTGCATAGATGGGCTTTGTTTGACACCTCAAGGAGCATTGTTAGCAGTTTACAATAACGCTTGTGATGTACTATTGTCATATTCTCTTATTTGTACAATAGCATGTTTAGACCGCTGCCACAACATTACTGGGTAACCCTTACAGTGACTCTAGCATTATCTTTACCCATTGAAATATCAATATCTTTCAGGTGACTTCACACAAATGTTCTTTCTCACAGCGTTTTTAAACTCATTGTAATAGAAAAGGATCTTGACACTACAAAGCCTGTGCATTGATATTGTCCGTGGTAGCAGTGGGCAGACTAGAGAGATGGACATGAACTCCCGAGCACTTTTCCGTGCAGGCCGCATTTCGGTTTGTAATTCACATTTGCGTCATCAAAGCAGCACCCGAGTGACTTGGAGGACATTAAAGCAGTCCGTTTAGGTCTGGGTAAGCACTGGCTATTATGAATGCCAGATTCACTTAGAAAAGTTCACCGTCCGCCAGAAAGATCGTTATCACTGGGTAAGAACTGCCCGCCCCGACTGAATGTGTTAAAGAGGCTACATTCGCTGATACAAATGCCCGAGCGACCTCACCGAAACCTCTCTATGCCCGTGTCCTTCTCTGTCTCCGTTTACCTCCCCTCTCACTCGGTGAAATAGTGGACATCGCCTTGCGTCACCTCGTCTGTGTAGGGGACTCTGTCCTCTACCGCCACGCTCACCTTCTCTTTCTCTCTCCCCGTGTTGCTCACAGCCTTGGCCTCTCCCTCTTTGTGTGTTTGTAGTTCACCAATGGTAAAGGGTTTGACCTTTTGTTGGAGGGCCTGGCACTTTCTATGACACATGTGTGCTGCCTGGGAGAGAAGTGAACCCAGAGGTCAGAGTTGAACCCAAGCTGAATGAGTCACTGTGAGAAGCCCAGAAGAATAACGCCCGAAACATCACCTCACACACTAATCATCCACAAACGGCTTTACTTTCAAGCTCCGTGTTTATTTCTCACTACATCTGAACGCTAGTGCTTTTTTGTTAGCAGACCTCATTGGGACTTGAAGAAAACCGTTATAGCACTAAAGGATCACAGTTGGCGTGGCGGCTGTGCCAAATCTGTCATGCTTGTAATGCATAACCCCTGACTGGCCTTTTAAACTAGCCATTTACACTAGCACATTAGTGTCTTTTTGTGCTGAGTCAGTGTTGTACAGAAACTCAAAGGCCAAACAAGGACAGGCATGCTTAACTCCAACAACGCACGCTCTCTCTGAGAACCTGTGGCGATGGTTTCTTGGCTAAAATCTTCCTTGCTACTTATGTCATTCGAGTTCCGTGAGGTCAGTTGTGTTGCTGTTCTACTTCTGTTAGGGGTATTAGGCACTTGTTGTTTGGTTCCACTGTTTTCCGGTTCTGTCTGGATTAGACAAAATAGCTTTGGTGTGTTTAATCACACTAAGCTACCGCTGACCAAATAGAAATCAGGGAACAGATTACGGCAGGCATTCACATCTGTCTACCTTCTCTCTCTTTTGCGATCTTTCTTTCTTTCATGCCACCCAACTCTCCTTCTGTCTGTCTTTGCCCTTTCAGTCTCTTTCTTTTGCATTGGTCTTCGACAAAGAGGCCATTTTGATCCATCTTTTTTCAGAAATAAGGGACAGAAGTGACACGCTGACTCAAGTGCCCAGGCTCTTGCATAGCGTACTCAGAGAGGCTTTTCAAAAGTCAAGTGGTTTGAGGGGATTTGGGGTCTGGGGAATCTGTTTTTCTTCTTCTCTACGATGCATTAATCGTTCTTTTTAAATTCAGATAGTAATAACACATTAACTTCTAACGGAGGCAAGAAAATGCTTTAAAAAGTCAAACAACTTATTTAAGTATATCCTGAATTTTGAGAGGACACGGTCTGTCCTGTTCCTGGCATCCAGAACCACCTCTGTAGCTTACAATGTAATCAGCAGAAGGAGACGGTAGGTAGAAGCAGTATTGAGAGGTCAGTCTTGGAATCCCGTGGACGTGTCTATTGGCTTGTTTTGTCTCTGATCGATTTGACCTGTCCTCATTGACACATTACAGTGGATTATATTTCCCCTGTTGTACCAAGGGATGTTAATGCTGAGTTACAAATTGTTTTCCAAACTCTGGCCTGTCTCTCGCCCCCTATCCCCCTCTACCCTTTCCCCCTCTCTCCTCTCCCCTCTCCCCACTTCCTACACGTCTTTCTGTTCCTCAACATGTCACTCCCTTGTCTATTTCTATCTCTTTCTGTCACAACCTCCACCTTCCCTTGTCAGCTCTCCCACTCTCTCTCTCTCTCTCTCTCTTGCGCTGTAACTGTAGATGGAGTTATTAGTCAAACCGCAGGGATGACCGAACAGGTGTTTTCCAAATGGGCTTTGAACCGCCACACCGCCGCCCCGTTGGGGGGGGGGGTGGGGATGTGTGCTTGGCCCCTGCGTGCCCCCTTTCCCCACCGGCTGAGCCATTTGGCCGTGGCGTGGGGTAGAGGTGGGTGTGTGGCAGGGGAGGAGGAGACCCGGGGTGTCATTACTCACTGATGCGTGGCACCGGGGGCTGCCGGTCAGCAGACAGAGTGTCGACACACTTAGAGCCGGGACGTGTCCCCCCGTTCCGCCACCCCCGTGTGCCCCCTCATGACATGGCTTTTAGCCGTGAGGCCCGATGGTGATTCTGCGCTATATGTTTTAGTTAGCCTCCTAACCCCAACCCTTTCCAGAAGGAGCGGATCGGTCTGAGTGCGCTGAGATGGTGCTTAATGACACCATGGTAATTGGATGCTACTAAATCAAGGAGGTTAGTGCCGTGCGTGGCCCGCGACAGCGTGTTGACAGAGAGGCATCGGGTCCTAAATATTACACTAACTGTGCCGGTCCGGGTTGAAATAAAGCCTCTTAGGATAGATGGATGGCGTACAGCCACGTTATTGAAAGATGTAGATGTCTGAGCACGTTAGTCATCACTCTCAGCACCTGCCATTTGTCAAATAGTTACCTTCTAACAAACGCTTAGACCTCCTTCCCTATAGTTTACTAGTAATTAAGGTTCATTGCCTTGCTCAAGGACAGATTTCTGACTCGTGTAGCTTGTTAATGCGCCAAGGATTTTATTTTACCTACAACCTTCCAACTTACACGAAAATTCCAACTGAGAAAATGAGCACGTTCATAGCAGATGTTTTACTTTTTACTATTCTTCAGCTGTAAAAAGCTTGTACCAGACCTTTTATTTTTAACCCCTCGCAGCTGTCCAGAGAGGCCGCATGTCCAACTCCCAATCCAGCCCTGGACAGTACCTGACCAACGGCAACGATCCTTACAACGGCCAGCCCTACCTATCTGGGTTCATCTCTTTGCTGCTGCGTGCTGAGCCCTACCCCACGTCCCGCTACGGGGCCCAGTGTATGCAAGGGAACAACCTGATGGGCATAGAGAACATCTGCGAGCTAGCTGCGCGGCTGCTCTTCAGTGCTGTGGAGTGGGCCAAAAACATCCCCTTCTTCCCGGACCTGCAGCTCATGGACCAGGTGAGGAGGGCCACACTAACTAGAACATATTAATCGGTTGCCTACTGACGTTATTGTCTGAGAAGTACTACTATCATAAAGTTTGTCTCTGGCTGCTCAACACAGATTTTGCCCAGACCATATTGCCTGCGATGGTCTCCAATTATTGAAAACGTTCAATGGTTACATTGTGGTGTCAACAACAAGGATTAACCCTTCCCATACAGTCACTCCACCATCTGCGTGTGGTAGATTAACACGGTTAAGCCTTGTTCAAATACGGTCCACGCAGTACCAATAAACGCTACAATTCAATATGCTAAAACGATGCTACTTCTGCGTGATCTAATTTAGTCTGTAGTGGTTCTATGGGCCCGAACCGGGCTTTGTACTCCCGGGCCCGCTCTGAATCCAACGTCCTCCCTCGCGTCTCCTAGGTGGCGCTGCTGCGCATGTCGTGGAGCGAGCTGTTTGTGCTGAACGCGGCCCAGTGCTCCATGCCGCTCCACGTGGCGCCCCTGCTGGCGGCGGCCGGCCTCCACGCCTCCCCCATGTCGGCGGAGCGCGTGGTGGCGTTCATGGACCACATCCGCGTCTTCCAGGAGCAGGTGGAGAAGCTGAAGGCCCTGCAGGTGGACACGGCAGAGTACTCGTGCCTCAAGTCCATCGTGCTCTTCACCTCGGGTGAGTGGCGTCGCTCGTTGCCCAGACCGGTGTGTGTGTGTGTGTGTGTGTGTGCGCAGCTTTCAAGTCACAGCGCGCGACCGGATACATTGCAAGCTAGCGGAGGTCCGGCCCGCGGTGCTTCGTTTCAACCACGTTATCGCGAATGGGTTCTGGACACGTGTCGATGTGTGGTTAACGCACACACACCTTGGGCAGCTTTTTGGCGGTAATAAATGGGAGGATTGTTGAAACGGCGGTTTGCTTTGATACGCCACATGTGCCACTGTCTGTTGTACCCCGGCCAGAGTGCTGTCAGATCCACTATCGGGAGGTTGAGGTTTCATTGCTTGAGACCCGGGGGAAGTGAGTGTGAAAAAAACAACAACCCTTTGGTGTCCTGGACCCTTGTTTTTGTTTTCCGCCGATCAGCCTTTCTGCGCCTCCTTCGCACAGCCTGTCAGAATCACTCTGTATGTACCTGGCTCCTGCCAGAACTCCTCCATTTGGCCGACCGAAGAACCCCTTCGCTCTTCGCTCGTTTATTTCGTCAGCCTCTTCTCCCGCACACTCCCATCTATTATTGAAACCATCCAGGCGGTCCTCTCTCACCACCCAACCCCCTCCCCACACCCCGGCCCTCTCACCCCCAGCCCCCACCGCTGGGTTTGAATTATGCATGGTGGGTTGCAGCGAGAAGGGGGATTGGCCACGTCCCAGGCCATGACCTACATAACCCCTATAGCCCTGAGCACACAGCCAACACACACATACAGTACGTCCTCATGTACGGTAAGCACACACACGCACTCATTGAGACGGACAGACCCCTCAGACACCAGGCCCCCCGTTGAGACTAGCCTGCATGAGCTAACAAGGACAGACAAACTCATAATACCCCCTCCTGCCTCCCTCTGACATGCCCCTCTATATCCCCGTCGCATCGTCCTGAATCAAAGAGTGGCCGTCTTGCCGCGGCGTACAATCCTCATCCCCAGAGAGTGTGTGTGTCTGTGCGCGTCCGGGGAACCGGACCGATGGCGTTCGTGCCTGGGTGTAAACGGCGCACGCTTGGGTACCGTGATGGCACGCGAGGGCTCGGTCGCACAGGGCTAGCTCTCTCCATCGCTGACGTCTCTCACGCAGACACCCAAAATGGCGGATGGTCGAAAAACAGAAAGCCCGCCCTCACAGCAGTAAATGTGGTGGAATTGGCAGTTACTGTACACCCTACCTGTGGTGATTGTGTGTGTGTGTGTGTAGGGGGGGGGGGGGGGGGGGGGGGGGGGGGGGGGGGACAGAAGGGTTCTGTGACAAAAGAACTAGCGTCCTGGGTGGCCGTTTTCTTTTAAGACTCTCAGAATGCTTCGGCTAGACACTGAAGTAAAGCACTCAGAACAGAATGACCCTCGCTGCTTGAAGCAGTCTTTAAACGAGGTTCACACTGGGGACAGTAGCACCGAGCCGTTCAGCGCATTACACGGAAAAAAAACGTGTCTTCTTTTTAAGTTCACCCACGTCTGACCCCCCTCACCAACCCCGGAGAGAGCGTGGCGGGTGTGACTAGTATCGCACACAGTTAACGCACTCTCCCGGTAGTGCGAGACACAGGCGGTGTGGGGAGCAGGGAGTAGCTCCTGGCAAAAGTTGAAACCACAACTGTCAGCGTAACGGCCTCGTTCCTCCAGATTATTTACCCGTAGACGCCGAGGTTTCAGCTTTCACCCCGCTGCTTAAATGTTGTGCGCCGGTGTGGGGACTCGTTCTCCGAACCGCAAGGGAACCTTCCCGTCCCTAACGTGCCCCCCCCCCTCCCCGTTCCCCACAGATGCCATGGGCCTGTCGGACGTGGCTCACGTGGAGAGCATCCAGGAGAAGTCCCAGTGCGCCCTGGAGGAGTACGTGAGGAACCAGTACCCCAGTCAGCCCAACCGCTTCGGCCGCCTGCTCCTGCGGCTGCCCTCCCTCCGCATCGTGTCGTCGCCCGTCATCGAGCAGCTCTTCTTCGTACGCCTGGTCGGCAAGACGCCCATCGAGACGCTGCTGCGCGACATGCTCCTCTCGGGCTCCAGCTACAACTGGCCCTACATGCCGGTGCAGCGGGACCGGCCCATCTCCCTCCACTACAACGAGAACGGGCCCTGAGGACGTCCGGGCGGATCCGGCCCTCCATCCGTCCTCCGACGACCCCCTCAGCCTCTCCCTCCCATCCCCTGACAGACCTCCTCCACCCCCCCCCCCGGACAGACCACCAGCATTCAGCCAAAAACCCAGACTGACCACCTGACATCTCAAACACACCTTTTACTCGTTCACCAGTCAAGACATTCGCACCTCTTCTCCAGGGGACCACGACCAGTTGAGAGACTTGGTGTTCACCATGGTCCGGCATTTGCCGCGTCATGTGGCGGTAACACTAGATGGGCCAGCTGAACGGCTTCATGTCGTTTTCCAGTAGCTCTGTGGGACTCTGAGGTAAAGTTGACTTTCGGACTCAAAAGTCAAGAGAAATGTGGCGGCTACTAGCGACGCAATCACTCAATTGTCAGTACTGGTTTTGCATCTAAAACAGACCAACAAGATCCACTGTATGGCAATTTGGAATTTGGTCTTTGTTGATAGGGCTGCTTAGCTGAATGAACCAGGCCCAGAGTTGTACAACCTTTTTCTTAAACCAGAAGCCATTAAAAAATGAATGCCAAATTTCCTTGGACTTTTCAAAAGACATGCTTATTATGTGTGCGCGTGCGTGTGTGTGTATTAGCACTGTTTATAATGAGAGAAACTTATGATTGTTTCCATTTGTATGATATTGACCCAGACGTCCATGTTGTGGGTTATGTGGGGACTCAGGACAGGCATACCCATATCAGACCGGCATGAAGTTTGCCCCCAACACAACGCAAAACTTCGGCAAAATTGGCTAAATCGTTTGTGCTCAGTTTGTACTGGTTTGTGCCGTTAAAGGCTTTGTTTGTACTGCAGCAGTTCTTTTTAAATATTAGACATTTAATTATAGATGTCACCTGCCTACCAAACTGCTACTTAAACGTGGCTCAATGGTTTGTGCTCCATTTGTGCTGGGTTGTGCTGCTATAATTATTTAGATATTAAATCATGTTTTGTTTGGTCACCCAGCCCCCCCAAATTCAACCAAAATAGTATGGTTTGTCTGTGCTTCATTTGTGCCATCAAAAGTTTTGTTTGTGCTGCTTTTGTGTTTTATCGATTAGAAATGGAACTGTAGGTAATGAATTCACCAGAACCTGCTCCAAATGCACTCAACATAGACTCTCTCCTTTGTTGTCTGTTGGTGCTGGTTTGTGGCGGTAAAGGTTTTGTCTGTGCTGTTTTTAGTCCATAACCCACATTTGTAACTGGATAGGGCCTTGGCTTTACTATCTTTCCACTATAGCTCTGTCATTACATCTTTAACTGTATTGGCAAGTATGAATGTAGCAACAACAAAATGCTTACAGACACAAGCAGAACACCAAGGATTGTGGGGTATGTTCTGGGGCTATGTGACCTCAGAATGACCTATTCTTTAATATAAAACAAATGACAGCAGAACAAACGTACATTTCACTGGCGCAAACCAGCTCAAATGAAGCATAAAAGATCAAGCCTATTTTGAGTACATTTGGAACATGTTCGGGAGCTGACTAACCTCCGACTGACCTGTTCATTCTTTTAAATATAAAAAAAATTAAAGCTGCACAAACAAACATTTTAACAGCACAAATCAGCAGAAACGGAGCACAAACAATTGAGCCTGAATAATTAAATGTGTAATATATCAAACACAAATGTAACTTTTAATGGCACAAACCAGCACAAATGGAGCACAAGTGATTAAGCCTATTTTGCCAAAGTTTTTTGTTGGGTGGGGAGGTCAACTTCACGGGGTCCATAGCAGTAGGAAACAGAACCACTCATCACCATGGCAGAACACAGCTTAGTGCCAAAGCAGAACGTGCATATGAATTATTTGGAATATCTTTGTGGTAGTGGTGACAAAAAAATATATATTTTGTCTGTAATTTGACTTTTTATTTGTATTTAGATGTCAGAGGCTGAAAAATACAAACAAGCAAAACAGGCACTTGCAATGTGAATCCAGCCAGAATCCACACTTTGTTGACCCTCCCGTTGTAAACGCAGCACTGGTAGATCCTTTCTCAGTCGACATTGTGAGGTCAAAATGACAAGGCCACTAACAGTTTGGGGTCACCTTAGCATTGTTGTATGTCTGTCAGATACAAAGTGAAGCATACAAGCGGCCCTTCATTACGCCTACATAATGCTGTCATAGGAATGACATAATGCGTGCCAGTTAGTTTCACGTCACATTCACATTTAATGTTTTTGGGACAACTGAAAATTGTTACGGAGCCTGAACAAATAAGCATTTGAAAACTCTAGTTGTACTTGCCTTAGAACAAGATTTTGTCACTGAGCATTTATTTTATGACTGTGCCATAATCTGAAGTTACCTGTTATAACAGGCAATAAGCCCTCCATATGACTTTCACATGTATGGTAGGAGCCAACAAAATTCAAGTGTCATTCAAGCAGGATACTAAGTCATTTGTACCACTTACCTACAAAACCTCAGTTAAAGTGACTATGTTCCCCTAAGAGAAAGGCATCTACTGTGATTTAGCCTAGATATTATTATGTGTTTTTGTTACCATCAGTTGATTGCTCTATGGCTGCTGTGATGTTTGAGCTACCAGTCTCATGTTTTAGGGGGTATCTGCAAAGAATGGGGATTTGAAAGCCATTGGGACCTTAGAAAGAGCAGAACCGCCTGTTGATAAATTAGTCCACAGAATATTTCTATGAAAGTATGTTTTTTTCTCTGTTTTTGTTTGGAACCATGGATCCATGAATTGAAATAAAAACCTGTTGTTCACAATAACCTCTGTAACTTCAATAACTTCTGTTGGCCCCATATTCAAATCTTATAACTCAAATCGTATTATCAACATAAGTGCCTAATATGGGTAAACAAGACTAACATAGTTTAGATGTTTTATTAGATTAGAAACAACATTCTTATTATTATAACCCCAAAAGAAGTTCTAACAACGTAATTACACTTTTCCAACAAACAGTCTGAAATATGTCCTTTCAGGCCATATAAAAGTCAGTGGAAATTCAAGTGATTGCTTTAAACTGAAAACAAACCGATAAGATGGTCCACTGTTAGTCTGCCAAGAGCACATAACACCATGAAACAATGTTGGCAGTCTGTGTTTTGTTTTCAGATTGCACCGATGCCCTAAGGTAAGCTTTCCTAAAATACTCCCAACCAGATGGTGGCAGTACAGTATGAAAGCTTCTTCCTCCTTTTTAGGCATGTTCATTAGGCTGAATTCCAAATCACCCCTTCCCCTTGCCTCCAACCCTTGAAATTTAATTTGCAAGTACTTGCGTGCCCCCTCCTTTTGTATAACTGTCCGAAAGTTGAGGTCGTGAACATGTCCGAGGCTCTAAGGGCTAATTAGAGACTGCTGTAGGTTCTCTAGCAAATCTGACATGGATGCATACTTCAGAACTAATCCTTTCCCCACACACACAGTGAGATTTTTGGCAATGGCACAATTTATTACAAAAGAATGGACAGACATGCCTAATGATATGACACACGCATTGGTTTATATATGATTTGAAAGTTTTACCCATCTGAAATTTGAAATAAATACCAAACATACTGTTGCTGTTTACTGATATATGTAAAACAAAGGGTGTGTGGGGGGGTCATTTTTATATATTAAACTTTAGTTTTTTAGTAGTGGAACATAAGTTACATCCTTTTAAGTGTCCCCACATTGATCCCAATGCCACTCTGGAATTTACCATTGGCCTATCATTAGCAACACTTGACAGATGGTGCCTTTAGAGTTTGGGATATTAAATAACTACATACATGCACTACTGACAACGTTGCTGTACTACACCCTTGTCAACAGATCGCCACAGATTGATAACTAGCTAACAAAATGAAAGACTGTTTTCTCTCCCTAATGCCATTTGTTTCATAGCTAGCGTATGTTAACCAAACAGCTAGCTTATTATTCACTAGCTAGCACATACATCCGGTTGCAAGCTAGGGTTATATAAACACACAGATGGATCATGGAGCCAAATGATCCGCCGGATGTATAATTCTGTAGCATCCTGTTGTTCTTTCAACTCCCCACGGGGGAGAGAGGCCCCTTGGCCATGCTTTGGGAGTGTGTGGAGCAAGATAGAACTGGGCTGACATTTACAGTGAAGTGAAGCATCTGATGGTTTAATACACTTTTCTGTTACCATAAGTAGATTTCCCATGTAGGCAAAGCTTCACTTTTTTTCAGCTCCACTAGACTCTCGTTAGAAAAGCTTGTGATTAACTTTGGGAAAAGGATAACAATCATTTAAAAAATCTCACTTCACCTTCTCTTGTGGACAATACCCCCGTGACTGGTTCATTTAATTTGCTGCAAGGTAGTGGACTTTATTGCCAAAGGCGCATCTTTTTTTTCTTTTGGGCAATCTTTTCAGCTTCATGTTGATGCTTTCCAATTGGCTAATCTCTACCGACCGGGCAAATATCCGCATCCTGATTTGTCAATAGCCTACAATAGGTACACAGTCCCGTCATCTGTACTGGTGGCTGGTCACCAACTCACACCACGCCACCAGAGAGAAATGTAACGTTGGATGAACTGCATGTGAGAGATAGACACGGCTTGTGGTTAAAGCAGTGCAGTCTATTAAGCATGAGATGTCAATTAATGAGGTTGTGTTTGTCTCAAACGGGTTTGGATCTGATGAAGTATGGAACCATGAAAGAAATCAATACTCTGAACCAATCAATGGATGAACGAGCAAGTGGGGGATTCCACAGCTCTCACGGAAGGGTGCAGCCCAAATGTTGATACGCTCCTGCTGTTAGTCTGTGTGATAGAGTGTAAACAAACACTCTGACCTTTCACTTAATGATGAATGTGCATGTACGTGTTCGAGTGGGATCGAGTCCGAAACGTTGAGAAAAGGAGAGAGAGATGAAGAGAGAGACAATCAAGAGAAAGTGCCCACATGGTCTCTGACCCCTCAGTTCAAGGTGGTAGTGTGTGCGGGTAAACGTGTGTGCGCTTGACCCCTCGGTTCAAGGTGGTGCGTGTGTGAGTGTGTGTGTATGCGTGAGTACGTGTGCGTTTGAGAGAGAGTAAGAGGGGGACAGGGTGACTGAGTGTGTGTGTGTGTGTAAACAACCTCCGTAGTCCTTCAGTTGGAGTGGCAGCTCGATGTCAGCCTGATAAAGAGAGGAGAGAACAGCTCCCAGGTCCTCGGCCTCCCTAAAGACATGCTTTATATTCACTCCCCCATCGCACTCCCCCAGTGTGACCCTGTGCCCTTTACACCCCGTCTCCCTCTCACCAACACCTCCCCCCCCCCCCCAGGCCTCCGTAGCCCCGCTCCCCATTTCAACCCACCCCTCTCATCCCCTCAGAAGGGTGTGTGGTGAGCAAGAGAATGACTTATGCCTTCATTTCAGAGCTGTCACTCCTGGCCAAACACCATGACCCTGCAACCCCCATTTCAGAGGCACACGTTTTTCCCCCTCCGTCTGTATGAATATAAAGAACACATGTGACCCGTGTGTGCTGTGTGCGGGTGTGGCTTGGGTGTGTATTATGTGTGCGGTGTGTGCGGGTGTGGCTTGGGTGTGTATTATGTGTGCGGTGTGCGGGTGTTGCTTGGGTGTGTATTATGTGTGCGGTGTGTGCGAGTGTTGTGCGTGTGCTAGAGGGGGTAGGGGGTAAATTAAATCCTGACATTGTTGCCCTGAAACTCTTGCCTTCTATTTCGCACACCTGCCTTTTTATGACTTAAATGACCTTGTACCATCAAAACACGACACGTATCATCAAAACCTAACCACACGGACTTATGAATCTGGAAGGCTGTAAAATACATTTTCATACTTGAGTATGAAAGTATTTTGAGTCAATACATGGACATGACGGCATACAGTAATGCGAGCACACTTCAATGCAGTCTAGAGGTTAAGTCCGACCAATCAAGGCTCAAACACGATGGCCCTACAGATACATCACCCCCGCTTGACAGTGATTGTTCTAGGCCTCTTTAAATCGTCGGGTGCCTCTGTGGAGAGGACACACACACACACGGGCACTGGTCACTTACATTTAACCCAGGCACCTCCTCGATATGTTATGACACACTTTCAATTTAGCAAAGGGCTTCTGCAGATGAGCAATGCGCACGAGGCTGACCTGTAAAACAGCGTTGGGGGTTGTGTGCGGAGCGGGGGGGGGGGGGGGGGGG